>JACXGI010004290.1:31121-52541 GCA_016801175.1 Esox masquinongy
CATCTTCAGTTCCCTTGCTGATGGAAGGAGGTTTTCACTCAAAATCTCACGATACATGGCCCCATTCATTCTTTCCTTTACACGGATCAGTCGTCCTGGTCCCTTTGCAGAAAAACAGCCCCAAAGCATGATGTTTCCACCCCCATGCTTCACAGTAGGTATGGTGTTCTTTGGATGCAACTCAGCATTCTTTCTCCTCTAAACATGACGAGTTGAGTTTTTACCAAAAAGTTCTATTTTGGTTTCATCTGACCATATGACATTCTCCCAATCCTCTTCTGGATCATCCAATTGCTCTCTAGCAAACCTCAGACGGGCCTGAACATGTACTGGCTTAAGCAGGGGGACACATCTGGCACTGCCGGATTTGAGTGCCTGGCGGCGTAGTGTGTTACTGATGGTAGCCTTTGTTACTTTGGTCCCAGCTCTCTGCAGGTCATTCACTAGGTCCCCCAGTGTGGTTCTGGGATTTTTGCTCACCGTTCTTGTGATCATTTTCACCCCACGGGGTGAGATCTTGCGTGGAGCCCCGGATCTAGGGAGATTATCAGTGGTCTTGTATGTCTTCCATTTTCTTATAATTGCTCCCACAGTTGATTTCTTCACACCAAGCTGCTTACCTATTGCAGATTCAGTCTTCCCAGCCTGGTGCAGGTCTACAATTTTGTTTCTGGTGTCCTTTGACAGCTCTTTGGTCTTGGCCGTAGTGGAGTTTGGAGTGTGGCTGTTTGAGGTTGTGGACAGGTGTCTTTTATACTGATAACAAGTTCAAACAGGTGCCATTAATACAGGTAACGAGTGGAGGACAGAGGAGCCACTTAAAGAAGTTGTTACAGGTCTGTGAGAGCCAGAAATCTTGCTTGTTTGTAGGTGACCAAATACTTATTTTACCGAGGAATTTACCAATAAATTCATTAAAAATCCTACAATGTGATTCTCTGGATTTTTTTTTCTCATTTTGTCTCTCATAGTTGAAGTGTACCTATGATGGAAATTACAGGCCTCTCTCATCTTTTTAAGTGGGAGAACTTGCACAATTCGTGGCTGACTAAATAATTTTTTGCCCCACTGTAGGTGACGATAACTGACTTTTTTGCCAAGTGAAAAGACAAGACAATCGTGGAAACCACTACTCTTTTACTGCCCAAGGGGTTTTGATCTAGCCTACATCACCCCAAAAAGCATGCACGGATGATACTTCGAAAATCCACCAAATATAGTCGCAATATAACCGTTTTATTTTAGGCTTACTATAATGTAGGTACTGAAGGTTGTAGCCAGCTTTTTATCAAATCCCAATGCATAATTAGTTTTGACTGTAACAAGATTTGAATACGGGACCTATAGTTTGCAAGTCCGTGTCTCTAACCACTACACTTTTTAACAAGTGTCGGTCGGTCCATCACTCACTCACTCACATTTGCTCTCCTTGGCCGGCTCTGCTTACGCGGTCCGGCAATAAGATGCAATGGGAAAAAACAAAGCCTTTTAATGTGGCATAAACACTTTGAGAACGAGATCTCAAAGTGTGGCGCATAAACGAAAAGTATAAGACCAGGAAATACTGTACACGTAAAATGCAGCAGAATAACCAGAGCAAGCATTAGCACTCTGAGGGATACATGCCCAGGCACTGATTATGGGAATGCGAACCAGGTGAGCGTAATGGTATGAACAAGGGACAAGTCCAGGTAGGAACAGTGAAGGGCTTTGGGAGGGTGGCATCTACTGGACCGGTGATGCCGAGGGAGGGGAGTAGAGGCAGGCGTCACACACCCTATGTGTGTGACTTTTCCCTCATAGTGTTCCAATATTCGAGCATGATTATGCCCCCATACACACTGCTCAACGTAGAGTGGTTTTATGAACACCAGAATGACGTCGGCTGTCTTCCACGGCCTCCTGAATCACCAGATCTGAAATGTATTGGCCTGAAGTACAGTCTCGAAAAAAATACTTGTGTGGCCTTGCATAACATTACCAATTATTGAAGATGATTCTGTTCCACAGAATCTAGGCACAGAAATATAATGAAAAGCACAATGACTCCATAACCATGGTAACCTCACCCTTAAATTGGTCGCTGAAATTATGTGATATTTTGGTTAAACTACAGACCTTAAAGGAAATTAGCAATAACAAGTTATAATATGTTAGTTTCTCGTAATACATTTATTATTTGAGAAATAATACTCTGCAAACTTATGTAACGTGTTTTATGGTGTAATAGCAACTGGTATACCAAAAAGTTACATTTAGCCCCTGTTGTAAAGTTCTGTGATGGTGCTTTTTTATGTTCTATTACACACACACAATGTGTGTGTTTTCATATCCACATATTTGTATGTTGTTATTATTGCTGAAAGAACTCTGTGAAAGCGACCTAGATCTCAGCATAATTCTATGAGTAAAGGGTAAAATAAATAACACAGCAGAGGAAGGTAGAAGGACATCGTCTTAACAGAAACCAAGTCTGACAACACATTCTTAGCCACTTAGTCACTAGGTACTAAAGGAGGTTCACACAAAAGCATTCTTAAATCACTTTTCTACAGTAATTGCTACAGTTTTTCGAGTTGAAGCATTTCAATGGGCTATTTTGCTTGATGATTGTAGTGCCTCCACCATTGGCCTCTGTGCACTTGCAAATTAAGCACTCTCTTAAGCCAAGTGGCCTTGCCCCTAAAATCACAATATTCCCTCCCTGTGTATGTGACAGAAAAGGATAGATTTATTCCAAAATGGTTAGAAGACTTTCCCTGGTTCCACGTGACACAGATGGAGAGATGTGTAAGAATACAACAGGACAGGCTTTTTCTTTCCTGGTTCTCTCTATCTGTCTTTCCCTTTGTGTCCCCATCTCTCCCTTTCTCTCACCAATCACTCTCAATCTCTCTTTCTCTATCTCATCAATCACTCCCCATCTCTTTCTTGCTTTACCCACCACTCTCAATCTCTCTCTCTCTCATCAATCACTCTCCATCTCTCTATTTTTCTCTCTCACCAATCACTCCCCATCTCTCCCATACTCTCTCTCACCGTTCAGGGTTTTTCCTGCATAGAGGAATTTTTTGGCGTCAGAGATGATTACACAGGGTCTGAGAGATATGCTTTATGCGTGGGAACTCACGGAAGAGAACCTCGTGGCCATAACAACAGACAACCTCGCTTTTATGTTGTCAAAGCTGCACAGCTCAATGGATGGACACAGCAGCAGGGTTTTGGACACAGGCTGCACCATGCAATCGGTAAGTGCACATCAGCTTAACAGACACAATGCTATAATATTCAGTAATCTAATTGGGGATATCTGGGTGGTGACTGGCTGCTATATTCTTTCTGTGTTTGTTTGTATGTGTCATAAATGATAATGTCTATGTTTTTATATGACTTTTTTAATCTCCTTTTCTTTTCTGTGCTGATGTTCTTTTAAGCACTTTGTTATATGTGTTTAAAAAGGTGCTATATAAATGATAATTTATTTCAGCATACTATACTGGGGGACAAAAATAAATAAAAAACTGTTCCTGTAGCACCTTAATGTTACAATGTGCTTGATATTACAATGTCACAAGGTAAACTTCACATTACAAAACAAAGCAAAAAAAAACAAATCAAAATAATGGTTCATTAATCGTAATCAAGGTAAAATGTTTAATTAATTGTGATATTGATTTTAGGTTATATTGTCCAGTCCTATAGACTACCATGGCCTTGTCAGATCCTTTTATTTAGTTAATAAAAAGAGGGTGAAATGCTCTGAAGCAGGATGTGACCTCTGCAACTGACTGCCTCTCCCAACCCCACACCCCTGTCACTCAAACTCACTCCCCTCCCCCCTTCCAATGTTGTAATAAAATTGTTTCTTTAACCAGTTTTCTTAATGGGGTTTCATTTATTCAAGCATGATATACATTTTTGTTTATCAAATGGTCAAAAATAACAAGAAAATGCATAGATTTATGTCATAAGGTAACACATTGCCTTTACTGTACACGGACCGATCATGCTTACTGTCGTGCGTAGTCACCCCCCAAAGGCCCATTCTGAACCAGGAAAAACCCTGCCATTTACTCTTCATTTCTCTCTTTCTCTCACCAATCACTCTCCATCTCTCTCTTTCTCTCACCAATCACTCTCCATCTCTCTCTTTCTCTCACCAATCACTCTCCATCTCTCTTTCTCTCACCAATCACTCTCCATCTCTCTCTCTCTCTCTCACTCACACCAATCACGCTCCATCTCTCTCTTTCTCTCTCTCACCAATCACGCTCCATCTCTCTCTTTCTCTCTCTCACCAATCACTCTCCATCTCTCTCTTTCTCTCTCTCACCAATCACTCTCCATCTCTCTCTTTCTCTCTCACCAATCACTCTCCATCTCTCTCTTACCAATCACTCTCCATCTCTCGCTTTCTCTCTCTCACCAATCACTCTCCATCTCTCTCTTTCTCTCTCACCAATCACTCCCCATCTCTCTCTTTCTCTGTCTCATCAATCACTCTCCATCTCTCTCTTTCTCTGTTTCACCAATCACTCTCCATCTCTCTCTTTCTGTCTCACCAATCACTCTCCATCTCTTTTTCTCACTCTCTCTCTCACCACACTCTCCAACCCTCTGTGTATCTGCACATTTTATATATTAAACACAGTAACACAGTGAAAATTGGAGCTTGTCAGCTGCTCCACTTCTCTTTCTAGCCTGTGACATTTCCACCATCTGACCCCCCCCCCAAGACTGTCAGGAGCATGACGTGTGTTCTCAGACACCAAGACCTCACAGCCAACGCTCAAATTACCTGGTGTTGGCGCCAAAACATGACGTGACCCTGTACCACATTCAATTAAACTTTTCACCTTTCACCCCACTTTTCCACAGCACAAATGTTTAGCTTTCCAATCAGCTGTTAAATGTCAATGGCATCTCTAGTCAATAGCAAGAGCATGAAAGTGCATGTTTTTTATGTTAAAAGAATGAGGACCTGAAAGCGCTTGTTGGAAGTTGCAGCCATTGATGGGGGAAAAAAAAATGTTTCATGGAAACATTTCGATATTGGCTTTTATAGATAAGTTTATCCCTGTGCTTTATTGCATCTATTTTACAATGACTTCTTAACAGGTTTGCTCTGCATTTATCAATCCCATAGAGAGGGCAATCATTTGCAGTAGCACTCTATACATATCTGTTTGTTCTCGTTAAAAACACATTGTGTCATTAAACGAGTTAGGAGTCTATTTTTAACGGGTGATCCTAAAACATGTTTGTGCTATAGTGTTTGACACCTATGCTATAATTAGTAGATTTGGATATGATTTTGTGAGCACGTTTATATTGCTTGTATGTAGCTCTGGTATTGTAACTTTATTACTTGATTACTTTGAAATATAGATTACGACGGCATACCCTAGTTCACCTTCATACTCACCTTTCCCCACATCAGCTATGGCCCTGATCACACAAAGTTAATTTGCCTGTACCCATTGTAGTCATCCACATGATTTCAGTATTCACTTAGCCGTTTTTGTAAGTTCCTAGTGTTGGGTAGTGACATGCGATTCAAAAAAAGTAACAAAGTGGTGGAAAGAAACATCAGGGGATGAATACACAAATATTTCGAAGAGTTTGGCATCTGATTCCTCAGCTCATCTTCCTCCTTCATCTCCCTCAGAGAACCGGCATATAATGTAATCCAAAAATGTCTTTTAGTTGACTTGGTTCGACATCTCACTATGGGACACTTGTAAAACACCCCGATAGCCAACAGCCCATTTGCAAAGAAGCCTGTTGTGGTACATGGTAATGCACCTGATCCATTGCACTCAGCACTAAGGACTGTGTGCCATTGACGGCTTAGTGATGTCCAGGTGATGATGTGGCTATCCCTCTAGTGCAGTGCACACAGAAATAGCCTTACCTGGCCCAAACTTGAGTAGGGTTGGCCAAGCAAACAAATAGTTGGTCACACCTATGGAATGGCCAAGTCCTATCCATGTAAATGAGCAGAGTAGGACCTGGACACAGTGTGTTAAAGCATGAAATAGCACAGGGTGGGAGGGAAAGTGATTAGAGGCTAGACTACTTTAAGCCATGGGAATTAATTTAGGCACAAACACAACATTAGGTCGTATCATAAGTTTTGAGTCGCCAAGGTCAAATTGAGTACATGCAGGTCGCTAACATGTTTGGCTCTGGCCAGAGTGAGCAAAAGAGCAATTTTAAAAGGCAGATGCTTTTGATACACCATTTCTTGAGGTTTAACAGAATCGTCTGTAAGCGTATCCAGATCTGAGGCCAAGTCCCATGATGTTGTAAGTAACTAATAGACCGGGCACAGAACAAGCGCTCCCATCATAAAACTACATAAAACTATCAGGGGGTGAGCAATCATCGCCCACCTAGTCCTACATGACAGGCTGATACACCCACCAAGACCTTGACCTTGAAAAATGCCTCACCCTTGTTGAGCAATTCGGGTAGGAAGGAGAGAACACAGAAAATGGACCACAATTCTCACACCACCTCTCAAATACCCTTAAACTAGACACTTTGCTGGTGGCGAGATGGGTCCAAACTGAGAGAGGATACCCAATGCTGGATGTCTGTCATGAGGAGGCGATCAAGCAGAACTACCGTAATCATGGAGTCCATGAGCCTCAGACGCCTCAGACACATCAAGTACTTGATCGATGTTGCCAGGCGAAACACCGAGAGGCATTTCTAAAATAATTTTGCTCTCTTTACAGTGATGGCTGCTCGATAAGTTACAATGTCCAGCGGTAATCACCAACATGTTTTTTGCTGGGTCAATATGAGGGTGCTAAAGGCTATAATTATCCTGAAGCCTAGTGCGAGCAGGCGTGACAACAGCTGGGCCATGTGCTCCGTTGCTTGAGTCCGTGCCAATCAACCAGTCGCTGATGTACATCAGGATTCTGAAAACTCTCTTCTGTAGCTAGGGCAGCTTCGGCACACTTTGTGAATGTCCTTTGAGGTCAGTCACAGGCTGAATGCTATGGTGAAATATGAGTTGGCTATTACTCCTGTGAAACACAGGGGAACCCTAAAAACCCTGGCACCCGCATCAATGCCACATGGCTCCCATGCGAGTCGACGCATTTGGGTAACCTGTGAGTGTAAAGAGATGCACCCTTAAGGTGGATTGATTCACACTGGTAAAAAACCTGAACCACCCCTGTAAGCCTGTGAGTCTGGATGGGATGTGGAGGATCCTTCAGATCTGGGGGGCCTGACATCTTAGACTTTGTGGCCTGTTTCCATGGTAACATGGAGTTCAGTGCCTCATGCTCCATTTTTCTTACACCCAAGCCAGGCCTGTATCTCTGATGTGGCTGGTCCAAAAAGACTGGTGGGATTAATCTGTCCATTCAAGATCTTCCCCTTCTCCCTTTCGGACACACTTGCGTCGCTCAGCCAGAGGGCTCCCAGGTTGACAGTCATGGGTACCACTACCCTCTCTGAAGGCTTAGCGATCCACTTTACGGTCCAGGTGGTATTATCAGCAAGGTGACTCAGTTCTGCTAACTTCTCCCCAGTACCACTGTTAGCTAGGGAGTCACACAACTTCTGGCCTGCATTGCCATGTAGACAGAGAGGAGGGAACTGAGTTTACAGAGCGCCACATCTGAGCTGCAGATCATTACATTTTCTAACACACAAAAAAGATGCAGGCGGAAGAGGAGCAGCGGAAGAGGAGCTCAAAGCCCTATGGTCGATGTGCCCAGCGAGGAAATGTACCATGGAAGAGGGCTGACCCATCCCAATGACTCTGTGTCATATACAGACGTAGCCAGTCACAGGTGGCTCCATCCAGGAAGATTCCAACAACCAAACAATCTGGTACCGGCTGACGGACTGAAGCTGTATTACCCTGAGGAGAGATTCCTACAACCCTTGTCTTCTTGGAAGGTAGTGGAAATCTTCTGGTCAGAGAGGGAGCTGAATTATGGAACATGCCTGTCGACATCTAGTTTCAACTGGAGAGACTAAAAAGAATTGGGATTACAGGAGGCTAGATAAGGCTGAGAGAGACACTGAGTAAAGTGAACCTGGTAAGCAGAATGTTATGGAAATTTACTGAGCTGATGTATTGATTAATTGGACCATTGAATAGGGGAGTTAAAATCACTAGCTGAGTACTGGGTTGATAATAAAGTATGGAGTCCATCTATTTAGACGGTAGGAAAATGCAGTATGCTAATGGAGAGCTAAACTAATCAAAGGAACAAACCTAGGGTGATTGAGACCAGATAGACATGTTTTGCTCAAAGGTCAGCTATTTCGTGAGATGCAGTCAAAACTACTTGCCTATACAAAATGAGGTCTTTCAGGGCTGCGCCCCAGAGACATTTCACTGGTAACCTTTTCGCTATGATTTTTCTCTCCTAGCAAGTTTAATAAAACTGTTATTGTGCCAAAATATTTTTGCCTCTGTTTCACACTGACTTCTACTGGATGAACTTTTAATTTCTATCACAATTAACAAATAGCTTTATATACAAAGTTAGTGAGAAATAAACTGAGCCTTTGTACTTCCAGTGTAGTGAAAGTTGATCTAACAGGAATGCTAGATAACTAGCCGACTAACTTCACCTGAGTTACAGTAACAAGCTAACCAAACCATTGACGTAAAAGGGTTGGTGTCTCAATTGTCGAGTAACACAAGACATAACAACACTTGTGCCAGTTAACAACCAGAGCGGTAGCCCAGAGTTTGCTAACCAAAACACCGGTTGTCATGTTAACCTACTAAACTGTAAGCTAGCTAAGCCACTCAACATTTTTCCAGCCAACTCCCTGTGGTGGGAACCGACAGACAGTGAGAGAGACCTTGGGTAGAAATAGCAAAAACGTAGAGACCTGTTATTAGCCGAATGCTTAACAGCAAGCAAGTTAATTGCACAAAGGTAAGCGATGAACTGTGGCTAGCCATCGACAAAAAGCATTGCCAACAGGCTAACCCAGTTAACTTCTCTAATTAAAGTGAAAACCGAATTAACAGATTTTCCTTACATTTGAAAATAATCCACTTAGTGCTCTGTGGTGGGAAAATAACCCACACCAAAGTAAACAGTTAAGTGGAGAGACCTGGCTTCCTTTATAAAACTGCTAAACGGGCTAGCGACCAATGTCTTGTGAAGAAGCGAAGAGTGAGGAATCAGAGCATTGCAGGGTGTTACATAGACACACAGGGGAAACATCCACAAAGCTCTTATTGGCTTGCAAGGCGTGATTGAATAAGGCGTCAATCAATGACCCATTGCCACTACATATGCAACACAGTATCGCAGGTTTTTGTGACATCTACACAAATGTCTTAATAGAAATTTGTGACATGCACATGTAAAAGGGCTTTTTTTCGTGTGCAGAAATATAACTCACCAAAATTCACACTAATGGGTTATTTCATCAGTAACGTTCTGAAGGGTTAGCTAGCCGGAGCTGCTCAACTATACATTCACAAACTCGACGTGTTCAAGTAGTAGCTAGTTTGTTCTTGAAAAACTTGACGTTAGCGTTAACTCCTCCATGCATTCAAGATTACCTGTTTCTCAATTAAAAATGTAACTCCATTAATACAAATTACAATGAATGACAAATTTGTATTAGACTATGTTAACTTGCCATGCTAAGCACTATTCATCTGTCATCACGGCTGCAATGCATTTTCTCTTTAAATGCTCATGCATTACAGTCGTGCTCCTGTGCAATTCGAGTTCTTTTGAAGTTTTTGGTCGTACACTTCCCTCCGGTGCAGACTCCACCTTTCAAAAATGTTTTTTTATCGATAAGTTGTCGCAGCCCTAATTTCCTCAGTATTTAGTAATTGTAGCATATGTGCACACAAGCATTTATAAGGTATAGTAGTAACTCAAAGATGAGTACATTCGAGTGTCCTGTTCTCAACCTGTTGAAGCTGTGAGGCTGGAAGATGAGCAAGTAAGTTAATTGCCCAGAGTCCAAAAAAAGCTAGGTAAAATGCAGTCACTAATAAATTAATGTATAGTTGTATACTTCAACAGAACAATCACTTATTACATGAATGTAGTAAATCTTAATACATTTTAACTAACATTAATATTTATATACTGCTTTAGTTAATATTAACAAAGACTGATACATGTTGATTAAGACCTATAATTCATGTTTGTTAATATTAACTACATTATTAACTAATGTCACATAATGTACCCTTATTGTAAAATGTTACAATTAATTTGCAATTTAATGCAACAGTTTTGAAATCTTCCAGGCAGGAATACACAATATGTAGTACAATTAAATAATATATTAAGAGTTAATTAAAAATTCAGAGACGAGAGTTATGTGAAGAATATGTCTTAATTAATCACAGAAAGTGTCTTGGTTATAAGTAATAAATATGCTGCCCGGTAGTGATACATAGCTATGAATAAGTTGTTTCAACCAGTGGTGTATGTGCTTACCCCTGAGTGAACTAAACCAGTGGTTCTCATTTTCAGGCATCTGGTCCTGCAGCCCTTTAATCAGTGACTGGTTTAGACCTGAGAAACAGGTGAATGCAATTAACAACCAGGCTACACTAATAGTACTACTGTTTCCCAGGCTTAGGGTTGAGTACCCCTGAACTTATGTAGGCACATTTGTATCTCTTTGTCAAGAGCAAAACATTATTTTTTTTTATAAAAAAAAATTATTGTTCTGAAAGCAAAAATGAGGCATCAAAGTAAAAAAAATGTTTTCCAGTCAAATATTTTGTAACAGAGCACAAAACTTCATGCATTTTATTCCCAAAATAATATTTTGTGAATTTTTTGTTAAAAACAAAATGTGCACTGCTTCTTTTTTTTGCTTTTGAAACTTTTTTTTGATGAAACACTAGTTCTTTGTTTGCACTTTTGACCCCACAGCTGCGGGCAGGCTTTAGTGGGAGGTGTGGATGATGCTTCTCCATCGGTCAGCCAATTTTTGAGTGTCAGTTTGGGTACAACCTATACTATTCAGCTTTTCCTTCCAACGCAAAGGAAGTCATAGTGGACACCTACCTACGAACTTGTACCTACGAGCATCTCAGGTAAGCTGCACAGCTTTCTTCCATCCCATTTCTACATAGCTAGTAGTTAAGCTCCTACGATTCAGGGTCTGTTCATTATGTTCTACTGTATTACATACATTCCGTAGAAGACGATATATATATATATATATATATATATATATATGTATACACTGCTTATAAAAATATGGGAACACGATCAAGGTTTGCTGTGTCTCCCAGTACAGTCTGAATAGTGTGGAGGAGATACCAGGAGACAGGCCATTACATCAGGAGAGTTGGACAGGGCCGTAAAAGGGCATCAACCAAACTGTCAGAAACAGACTCCATGTTGGCATGAGGGTGGCATGAGGGCCCAACATCCTCTAGTGAGACCTGAACTCACAGCCCAGCACCGTGCAGCTCGATTGGCATTCGCCAAAGAACACCAGAATTGGCATGTCCATCATTGGCACCCCATTCTCTTCACAGAAGAGAGCAGGTTCACACTGAGCACATGTCAGACGTGAAAGAGTCTGGAGACACCGTGGTGAACGTTATGCTGCCTGCAACATCATCCAACATGACCGGTTTGGCGGTGGGTCAGTGATGGTCTGGTGCAGTGGGCCCTGGGTTCCTCCTGGTGTAGGACAATGCCCAGCTTCATGTGGCCAGAGTTTGTAGGCAGTTCCTGAATGACAAAGGCATTGATGCCATTGACTGACCTTCACGTTCCCCAGACATGAATCCAGTTGAGAACCTCTGGGACGTTATGTATCAGTGCATCCCACACCACCAAGTAGCGCCACAGACTGTCCAGGAGCTCATTGATGCCCTGATCCAGGTCTGGGAGGAGATCCCCCAGGACACCATCCGCTGTCTCATCAGGAGCATGCCCAGACGTTGTCGGGAGTGCATACAGGCACGTGGGGGCCATACACACTACTGAGTCACATCATGAGTTGCCGTGATGAAATTCATGCAAGTTGGAACAGCCTATGATTTCATTTGTTTACTTTGATTTTCGGTGTGAGTTTTAATCCAGCCCTCAATCGGTTGGTGATTTTGGTTTTCATTCACCGTTGTTACATCATTTTGTTCTCAACGAATTATACCTTGTACAGTGAAGATTTTGATCTTTAGTATTTTTCCTTAATCGAGACCCAATGTGTGGTTTAAGTGATCCCTTAATTTTTTTGAGCAGTGTATATACAACAACACTGAGTGCAAGTGTGTGTTTTAAAGTAGACCTATCTGTCATTAGCTAATGGAAACGCAGTAATATTTTTCTGCAAATAAAGCTAACTTACACTGTCATGAAATATGATTATGTATCGACTAAGAAACAAATCGGACATGGCCTGCTTATGAGTTGCCATGAAAGAAAGTTAGATGAATTAAGCTGAGAACAGACAAGAACAGGTGTTCTTGTCTAAATGCTTTTGGTTAGCTTGAGAATAATAATTGCATGATTTATCATTCTACGGTATGTACGTATGTATGTATGTACGTACGTATGTACAGTGTGTATGTATGTATGTAATATAGTAGAATGTAATGAACCGACACTAAATCGTTGGAGCTAACTACTAGTTATGTAGAGGTTGCACAGCAGAACGCTCAGTGCTGCTTACCTGAGATGCCATCATCACACAGTCCTTCTTCGTAGGTGTCTGCTATGACTTCCTTTGTGTCAAAATGAAAGGTTGAACATTATTGTTTGTAGCTGAACAAAGAACTGGTGCAAACAAAGAACTAGTGTTTCAGTCAAAAAAAAGTTTTAAATGCAACAAAAAGTACTGCAAGCAAAGGGGGCAGTCTAGTCAAAATGAAGGGTAGCTGATAGTGAAATTAAATTTTGTTAGTTATTGTTAAATTATTTTTTTGTTTAAATATTGTTTTTGCACTCTATTAAAAAAGATTTGATTCCAAAAACATTTTTTTTACTTTGAAGCCTTGCTTTCTGAACAATTTTTGATTGAAAAGAAAAAAGTTGTTCTCTCAACAAAAAGACACAAACATGCCTCCATATGAACTAAACAGCACTTGGAGACTGTTCTAACGCCTAGCCCTAAACATAAAGATTTCTTAACTAACTGAATCTATAGGTTAAAATGTATTCTGCACATACCCTTGTTACTTAGAATACACATTAATATTGTTAGCAAATCAGCCTTAGATTGCAATTGATGGATTTTTCGTCCTCAATTCACATTTCTCAAGCCTACTTTGCAGGAATATTTTTTGTCTGCGTGTCATGCCTCACCTGCAGTGGATAAACAGATTCTTCCTCGGTGTTTGTTTTTGACCTAAGGTGGAAGATTTTATTCCTGTTACATGTTCTTTTTCTTTAACCTCCACCTCACCACAAACTAAGGAATGCCTCTATGTCACATTGATTTACTGTTAAAAAAGGTTGCACTTCAACAAATACTATGCCTTATTTTTTATGACAAGTCCCCTCTTTTCCCCCTGTACTGCAAAACCATATGACAATAATGTATATGGACAGCAGCAGCTCCTGTCCTCTATGTGCTATATCATTGGTTTGCAGAACTTCCGAGGGTAAACTTCACATAAGATCTATTTCAGGCTCATTATGCTGTATAAGGACGTATTCCCACCCAGTGATTTCAATTACAGCCTGTGTGCCATCAAATATTGAGAGTGTGCGTGAGACTCCACCACTTTTACTGCATGCAAGTGTCTCAGGAGAGCAGGAAGCACCCAAGGCTGTCTTTGATCAATTATTTGGGATTCATTATTTTCCTTTTAATCTTCATGTATCAGTCTCTTTGTTGCCTGTAACGCGCAGTCGCTTGAGTTACATTTGTTTAATTATCAAAATGTAACTTGTATTTTGAAATCTTATTATGATTTAGTGCTTGAGAGACAGTTGTGTGTCATATGGATGTGTGCTGAAATCTCGTTGCAGACTCTGTCCATTTACCCTGAAAACCGAACTTGAGTGTGTTAGGGCCATCTCTAAACCCTGTGTTAGTTCTCCAGTGAATGAACTAAAGATGCCACCACAGACCTGGCCAAGAAACAGCTTAGAAACCATTGGTCCAATAGACTGTCATCATCTACATACATTACAAAATGGCATTCATCTAAAGAAGTTCTCTCATTGTCATTTTAGGTCAGAGAAACCTTCAGAAGAGCAAACATAGTGTATAATGGCAAAAGGTTATTCCAGTAGACTGCATATTATGTGCAAAAAAATCCCAAACACCTTTTAATTTTACTGTATTTTTGTGCCCGTAAGCCCAAATTGAACCTAATGTAGGTCAGTTAAGTCTTTTAAGTCTGTTATTATTCAGTTGTGCTGTGAGCATGGAACTTTAGTCATTAACATGTATTCCATTTATTCATATATTCAATTTATTCATTAGAGAATTCAAGTCAAAGAATGCATATAATTTGATGCCTATATATTTCCAGTATAGGGCTTGGTGTGGATGATTTCATGCTAGCTAAGTTTATTTAGTAATGTACATTGAGGTTTCTGATGTTTCTTCTTGTTTCATCTCTTGGCTGAAGACAAACTGACTTTTGTGGCTAATGAATACACCTTAAACCAATAACAAATATTTTAGTCACCAGATGCATATTAAAAGCAAAGTGCATTAGTGTGTACATACATTTAAATACTTTTTCATACACCCGGAATTGGGAATTAATCCCATAACCCTGGTGATGCAAGTGAAATGCTCTACCAACTGAGCCAGACATAACAGAACATAAAAGAACTGCTTATGTGTACCAATCTGAAGTACCAAAACAAAAGTTAGCTTTGTCAGCGCATGACAGTGAGTCCATTTGTCTTCTCATTCCTCTGTTTCATTCCTAAAAAGCCCATAATAAATGACACATGGATCCCAAAGCTAAAAAAGCAGAATATATATAAATATATATATATATATATATATATATATATATATATATATATATGTATGTACATACAGCTCCAGAAAAAATTAAGAGACCACTGCACCTTTTTCTTTCCTTTCCAAAAAAGTCAAAAAGGAAGGTTTTGAGTGAGGAACAGAAGGGTTAAAATTAAGAGACCACTGCAAATTGAATACTTCTGTTCCTCACGCAATACTTTCCTTTTTAACATTTTTGGAAAGGAAAGAAAAAGGTGCAGTGGTCTCTTAATTTTTTCCAGAGCTGTATGTGTATATATACACTGTTGTGTTCATAAGTTTGCATACCCTGGCAGAACTTGCGAAGTTTTGGCATTGATTTTGAAAATATGACTGATCATGCAAAAAAACTTTTATTTAAGGATAGTGATCATATGAAGCCATTTATTATCACATAGTTGTTTGGCTCCTTTTTAAATCATAATTATAACAGAAATCACACAAATGGCCCTGATCAAAAGTTTACATACACTTGAATGTTTGGCCTTGTTACAGACACACAAGGTGACACACACAGGTGAAAATGGCAATTAAAGGTGAATTTCCCACACCTGTGGCTTTTTAAATTGCAATCAGTGTCTGTGTATTAATAGTCAGTGAGTTTGTTAGCTCTCACTTGGATGCACTGAGCAGGCTAGATACTGAGCCATGGGGAGCAGAAAAAAACTGTCAAAAGACCTGCGTAACAAGGTAATGGAACTTTATAAATATGGAAAAGGATATAAAAAATATCCAAAGCCTTGCAAATGCTAGTCAGTACTGTTCAATCACTTATTAAGAAGTGGACAATTTGGGGATCTCTTGATACCAAGTCAAGGTCAGGTAGACCAAGAAAGATTTCAGCCAAAACTGCTAGAAGAATTGTTCGGGATACAAAGGAAAACCCACAGGTAACCTCAGGAGAAATACAGGCTGCTCTGGAAAAAGACGATGTGGTTGTTTCAAGAAACACAATACGACGATACTTGAACAAAGATTTGCTGTCTGGTCGAGTTGCCAGAAAGAAGCCTTTACTGCACCAATGCCACAAAAGCGCCCGGTTACAATAGCCCGACAACATCTTGACACGCCTCACAGCTTCTGGCACACTGTAATTTGGAGTGACGAGATCGAAATAGAGCGTTATGGTCACAACCATAAGCGCCATGTTTGGAGAGGCGTCAACAAGGCCTATAGTGAACAGAATACTATCCCCACTGTGAAGCATGGTGGTGGCTCACTGATATTTTGGGGGTGTGTGAGCTCTAAAGGCACAGGGAGTCTTGTGAAAATTGATGGCAAAATGAGTGCAGCATGTTATCAGAAAATACTGGCAGACAATTTGCATTCTTCTGCATGAAAGCAGCGCTTGGGATGCTCTTGGACTTTCCAGCATGACAATGACCCTAAGCACAAGGCCAAGTTGACCCTCCAGTGGTTACAGCAGAAAAAGGTGAAGGTTCTGGAGTGGCCATCACAGTCTCATGACCTTAATACCTAAATTGGATTTCCCCTGTTCCCCATAAAGGGCAGAATAGGCTGTTATGCTTTATTGTACTGTACGAGTTATGGATCAAACTTTATAAGTACATTGCAGAAATGATTGTCCATGTTGCATGTCTGACAACAACTGACAGGAACACCCCGTCCATTCGATAAGTTTGCATTGATTTAGTAGGACAGTTCCTGTCGTTTGTGTTCATTGTGTTTGCCAAGGTAAAGTAATGCTAATGACTATTTGGGGGAGTATTTTAGAAATGTCTGATTTTAGGATAAATAGCCATGTCTCCAAAAAGTTATGTCCTCGTTAAAGAGACCTCCCAACACGTTATGTTGTAGTCATATTTAGGAGTTTGTCCTCATTATGTTGTCCCTGTCCTTGTCCATCTGGTCGTGCTTCCGACCTGGACTAAGTTTAAATAGACTCTGGACTCAGCCCACGTGCACTTATTAATTATTACAATTGTACTCTTAATATGTCCACCCGGTACAGCCAGAAGAGGACTGGTCACCCCTCTGGTCCTGGGTCCTCTCTAGGTTTCTTCCTAAATTTCGGGAGTTTTTCCTAGCCACTGAAATTCAACACTACTGTTGTTTGCTCCTTGGGGTTTTAAGGCCGGGTGTTTTGTAAAAGCACTTTGTGACAACTGCTGATGTAAAAAGGGCTTTATAAATAAATTTGATTGATTTGATTGATTGATGGGGCTGCTTCGCCCCATCCAGCCAATGCCTCCATTCCTCCAACGCCAGTTTCACGGTCAGCAACTCCCGATTTCCCACGTCATAGTTTCTCTCGGCTGGTGACAATCTTTTGGAGAAAAAGGCACATGGATGGAGCTTCTGATCCGTGGTGGAGCATTGGGACAGCACAGCTCCAACACCAGAATCAGAAGCGTCCACTTCCAGTATGAACGGCAAGGAAGTGTCAGGGTGAATGAGCACAGGTGAGGTGGAAAACTGTCTCTTGAGGGCGCTCATAGCGTGATCAGCTTCTGGTGACCACAGGAATGGCACTTTAGGGGAAGTGAGCTTAGTGAGAGGAGCAACTACCCGACTAAAGTCCTGGATAAATCTCCTGTAAAAGTTGGCAAAACTCAGGAAACGTTGCAGTAGCTTACGTGTCTGGGGAATGGGCCACTCGGTTACTGCTTTAATTTTTTCCGGGTCTGCGGACACCTGACCATTCTCAATAATGAACCCATGGAAGGATACTGACTCACGGTGGAACTCACATTTTTCTGCTTTAACAAACAGTTTGTTTTCCAACAGGCGTTTGAGAACAAGACGAACGTGGGACACGTGTTCTTCAAGGGATTTAGAAAAAATCGGAATATCGTCCAGATAGACAAAAACAAAACGATTCAAAAAATCCCTCAACACATCATTAATCATGGCTTGAAAAATGGCAGGTGCATTAGTGAGTCCGAAAGGCATTACCAGGTATTCGAAATGTCCCAGTGGTGTGTTGAATGCTGTCTTCCACTCATCTCCATGCCGAATCCTGACGAGGTGGTAGGCATTGCGCAGGTCCAGTTTTGTGAAGACTGTGGCGCCCTGAAGGGGTTCAAAAGCAGAATTTATGAGTGGTAACGAGTATTTGTTTTTGACAGTGATATTGTTCAGTCCGCGGAAGTCGATACAGGGGCGCAGTGTTTTGTCTTTCTTGTCCACAAAAAAGAATCCTGCCCCTAAAGGTGACGTCGAGGGGCGAATAATACCTGCCGCCAGAGAGTCTCCGATGTATTTTTCCATGGCCTCTCTCTCAGGTCTGGACAGGTTGTAGAGTTGATTAGAAGGAAAAGGGGCCCCTGGAAACAACTCAATGGCACAGTCATATGGTCTATGGGGAGGCAGAGACAAAGCTTTTTCTTTGCTAAATACGTCAGCAAGGTCCAGGTATTCCTTGGGAACAGATGACAGATCAGTTGGTCTAACAGATGCAGTAGATGTATTCACGATAGGAGGAATAGCAGAACCGCGGCAAGAGGAATGACAAAAACTGCTCCAACTGTTAGTACTCTTGTGTTGCCAATCTATTTGAGGATTGTGTAAACTGAGCCAGGGAAATTCGAGAATGAGAGGGGAAAAAGAAGCTGACACTACTTTAAATGAAATCTCCTCACGGTGGTTACCGGATAGGATTAGAGTCACCGGGACTGTTTGCTGGGTCACTTTGGGTAGTAGCTGGCTGTCATTAGTAGTCACATTGATAGGGGATAGAAGTGGCCTGAGGGGAATGTTAGCCTGCTTAACCAGATTAACGTCAATGAAGTTATCCTCTGCCCCAGAATCAATAAGGGCTGATAACGGTAGCGACAGTGTTCCAAATTGGATAGTAGCAGGGAGTGACAAACTGGGAAATGTGGACTTAGTTTCATGAATAGGGCTCGCTAGCGTTTCCACTCTAACTAGCGAGCCTCGTCTTTTGGGCGTACAGGACACTTAGCGAGGAAATGGGAGGAATCCCCACAGTACAGGCACTCACCTGCCTGTCGACGGCGAAACCATTCGGCTGGGGATAACCGAGCCCGGCCCAATTGCATGGGTTCCTCCTCTTCTCTTGGAACGCAAACAAGAGCCACCGAAAACTCCCTACAGGGCGGTGAGGACCGAGGTTTAGGTGCTCTGGACATCCGAACCAGAACGTGTGTGGGTCCATGCCTCTCCCGTCTCCTCTACCGGAGCCTGTTGTCAATCTTAATCGCTAGGGAAACGAGGCTGTGCAGGTTACTGGGTTCATCACGAAGAGCAAGTTCATCTTTAACTGAATTATGCAAACCGTGCAAAAATGCGCCGCGAAGCGCCTCCTCATTCCATTTGGAATCAGCTGCCAATGTCCAAAAATCAATAGAGTACTCCGCCACACTCTCTGTACCCTGTCGGAGGTCCAACAATCTCTTGGAAGCGTTTCCGACATAATCAGGGTGATCAAAAACGGTTTTCAACCGGGAGGAAAACTCAGAAAAAGTTAAACTAGAGAGATGTTGATTTCAGCACATAGCCTCAGCCCAAACCAGAGCTCTTCCCCTAAGTAACCCCATAGCATAATGTACCTTAGATGATTCCGAAGCAAAAGACAGTGGTTTCTGATCAAAAATGAGTCCGCATTGGAGAAGGAATCCTCGGCATTTGTTTAGCTCACCAGAAAACGGCTCAGGCGGTGTCACAGGAGGTTCCCGGGTGAATGAGGCAGAATCCATGGCCGAGGGAGCAGACTGAGAAGGAGGTGAGGGGAAGGGTTGAGCAATAGGAGCACTGGAAACAGACAGAGTAGCAATTTGAGCAGACAGTTGAGTGACTTGGTTGAATATTTGCTGATTAGTCTCCAGTAATTTATGGATTAACTGGTCGTGTTGTCCCAACAAAGCTCCTTGAGTTTTAATGGCTCGAAGGATGCCGTTTTCATCTACCACGTGTGACAACTCTGCAGGGTCCATGGCCAGTTCGTTCTGTTGGGGGCTATTCTGACCCAGAACGCAGAGATGACACACAGGCAACGTTAGCGGTTTGTAATGGAGTTTAATGAACAGTGAGGGAGTACTCCGAGGGGTAATGAAGGTTGTGCCTTGTCCGGGATGAAGGTGAGCCGACAGAGGGAGCTCGAGCGGTTGTCTTGGGACTCGAGGCGGACAGGCGGCGGTGACTACAAGGCTGTACACGGGAGGATTCCTAGCGAGGAGGTTGGAACTGACGGTGGAGCTGGAAGCATGCAGGTAAGCGGAGGAGGCAGCAGGTCAGGGCGGAATCTTGGACAGAAACACAAGGTAAGTTCACACACTAGAAAGCACGGACGAAACTAAATAAAACAGGAGCTCTGAGCCTAGTTACCACATGGGTTTGTAGTTAACGAACTGAAGAAACGGCTGAGCAGGGCTGATGCGGCCACGCCCCTTGACCTACTTTCCTCTGGGGATGCCTCCAGTGCTCCGAACAGACAACACAGACAAACACAGACACGACATAAAAGAAAAGACAGCCCACTCAGGGCAGGGGAGAGCAGCTGACCCATAACATAATGTGTCTTATGGTATACTTAGTAGACTTTTAGACTAGTTGGGATGACGTAGAATTGTGTTGGCATGTAACTATATTTTGTATTGTAATTTTATTACTTGATTGAAATAAATTGTATTACTTTGGAATATAGATTACTACGGCACTCATTCATCTTCACACTCGAGCTCGTAAGGCTACTGATAATCACACAGACATACGTAAGTCGAAGTGACCAGACTTGACATCCCTGAGTTCTGGATCTGTGAAGAGTCTGGGTGGTCCCAGAGACACATGCCATTGTGGGCATCCCTGAGTTTTGGGTCTAGGTTGGTCCCAGGGACACATGCCATTATGGGCATCCCTGAGTTTTGGGTCTAGGTTGGTCCCAGGGACACATGCCATTGAGGGCATCCCTGAGTTTTGGGTCTTGGTGGATCCAGAAGCACATGTAATTTTAATGTTAGGCTCAGGACAAAGGAGTAGCTACCCTTTACTAAGGACTTCCAACATATGGTCATTTACGATAACATTTATTTACTAACAATATGGAGTCAGATTATTTATCTATATTTATTTGTTACTAAGGTTACGTTCCCTTGCACTCATTTCCCTAGCTGTCCGCTGGTAACCTTCTAAGTGTAAACCTTTCTGTCAGGCTTTATCGGAAACGAGGAGCAGGAGACGAGGAGCTTCGTAAAAAGTCTTTCCTTTTAATAAGAAGCACAGACATATGCTCACGAAAGTGAGACAATAACACACAAAGACTAGGGGAGCAGAGGAAACATATATACTGGGGGGAATTACTGTAAATGAGGACCAGGTGCGCTAAACAAGACAACAGGTGAGATGAATTGATGAGATGGGCGGTGGTGTCAGAAAGCCGGTGACGTCGACCGCTGGAGCCTGCCTGCTGCAGGGGGAGGAGAGACAGCAGAGGGCACAGTCGTCACAGTACCCCCCCCCCCCCCCCCCCCCCCCCCCCCCCCC
>JACXGI010004291.1:0-24156 GCA_016801175.1 Esox masquinongy
TGTGTAAATCGACCATAATCCGGCAGGGAGGAGATGGCAGAGGACTGTGGAAATACTGTTGGTGATGGTAAGATTGGGAACAGGTGCGTAATTGCGGATTGGGAACAGGTGCGTAATAGGGAGACGAGCGGGTGTGTGACTGGCTCAGGAACGCAAGGACCCGCCTCTGCGCGATCGCGGAGGCGGGGGCATGACAGTAGCGGGCCAAAAGCAAACAAAACATTGTCTATAATTACACAGGGGCATGTTTATTCAAACGTTTTCTCATTACCTCAATCTGATATTATTTTTAGAATTCTGGATAGCGATAGGGATAAGGATTTGATAATTAATTATGACCTTGGTAGCACTTTCCCTAAAGTTGACACTTATTACTATGTAACTTCTATGTGAATTCATATTAACAACATTGTAATGCCACAGGTATTATGTTGTAATTACAATAGAATGAAGATTTATCGCTATAGGTTTCTACACTTGTGGAAAAACAAGAGGTAATTCAATGACATCCAGATGTTTGTTTTAGTAATAACATGTCTTGTTACACATTTTAATAATACATTTTGGAATTACACTTTTGAATAACTAGCCTGAAGATGTTGCCTCCTAATTTAACAATGTAAGAATACGACAAGGACCCAGATGGTGGAGTGGTACTCTATGCAGAGCTTAATTTATTATTCGAAAAAGGCAGTGGTCAGGCAGGCAAAGGTCGATACACAGGAGAGCAGAATGTCGAAGGCACAAAATCAGGCAGGCTCAAATCAGGGTCAAGAAGTAACAGGCTGGAAGGCTGGTTTGTACACAGGAATGCAATACGTAAAGAGAACTATCAAGAATGGCTTAGTATGTCGTACAAAACAAAGCCTCATAAAGAAACAGGGGAACAAACAGAACTAAATAGGGAACAACTAATGAGAACCAGGTGGGTGAACAGGTGATCAATATTAAGGTGGTTGGGAACCGGGGAGTGAGATGCGTTCATGGAGGACGGGAAGTGCACTTTGTGCTGGAGGCAGTGGATGTGAAGGTGGACTGGGCATCGATCTCTCAAACAACGCAAATCCCAATCAAGACAGGCCAGGAAATAGTAACTTCAGTTGTTATAAAGAAAATTCTACCATTAAATATGGGTTCCGCGATTTTCAGGAAAGTGATGCTGTTGAGCTAAAATGGCTCTCCGCAAATTATTTTAGTTGTAGCTACTCCTAACGTAGCAGTCACTCCTACCGCTAGAACCTAGTGTAGCTGCCACTCCTCCCACTTGCTGCTGAACCTCAAACATAGCCTGCCCCCCAGATTTCAGTGGTAACAGTCATTCTACCTACAGATTCCACCTGCAGATATATACAACATATTACACATTTCGCCTAAAATGGGAGGTTAAAAAAATTGTTGGAGCAGGACGTGCTCCACGTCCATACAGGACGTGGGGCCGGGACAGCAGGAGGCGCCAGGACAGCAGGAAGCGCCGGGACAGCATGTGGCACCAGGGGAGCCGGAGAGGGGGGCTTAGCCCCCAAAGCGAGACAGGACGCCGGAGCAGAGAGGGACTCCACCCCTGGGGCAGAGGGAGAAAGTTGCGGCAGAAGGGGCTCGTAGCACCACCCCTCCAGGGGTGGCAGCAGGGGCCCATCTCTAACCATTCCAGGGGTGGAGGCTGGAGTGGCTCGTCATCCCATCCCTCCAGGGGTGGGAGCACGAACCCCTCCCCTAACCACTCAGTGGTTACAGCAGTGGTTCCTCGGGGACCCCCTTTGACTCGTGTCCCCTCGGAGGACCCTGGGTGGTCGACAGGCCACAGAGCAGGGACTGGGGTGGCCACACCAGGCCGCGGAGCCGGGACTGGGGCCGCTATAGCAGGCCGCGTAGCAGGTACTGTGGCAGCCACAGCAGGCCGTGGAGCAGGGACTGGGGCAGCCACAGCAGGCCGCGGAGCAGGGACTCTGGGTGATGGCTGTAGGCCGGGCAGGACTCTGGGCGAAGTGGGAAGGGTTACAAACGGCACAGAGTGTGTTGCGAAATGTCCCATAATGTTCCTCTCTGGTTTCTTTGCACACAAAGTCCAAAGCCCAGCTCCAGATCCAAACTGTCAGCAAGTCGATGGTGACGTTGATCTTCGTGTCATCGAACCAGTTCTTGCCAGTGAAGAACTGCTCCATTTGGCAAATGATAGCAAAAGATGGGGCTGACTCACCGTTGTACTCCCACATGTTGTCCATCACATCAAAGTCCTCTGTCGGCTGGTCCTCCATACTTCCTGCTACTTCCATTTCTTTAGGTCGGTTATTCTGTCACGGTTTGATGGGTGGCAGAAGTAAGCCCAAGCACGGTTGTGCATCAAAAGGCCAAAAAGGCAGATTTATTGCACCAACAATCAAAAAACAAAAGGGACAGACAGACAGACAGACAGACAGACAGACAGACAGACAGACAGACAGACAGACAGACAGCATCCTATGGACAAAAATAACTGACAACACAAGGAAAACAAGGGCAACTTAAATAGGGTCCCCAATAAGAGGCAATGCAGGCCAGCTGCCTTCGATTGGGGATGCCTGGCACTAAACACAGAGATGCCTAGAGGCATCTATTCCCTGCCAGGTCCTGACTATGGCCCCAGCCCAGTGCAGAGATGGCTAGGGGCATCCTCATAGCCAAGACCTGACAGACCGACTATAATGCTGGGATTCTGGTGATAAAATACACTGCTCAAAAGATCAACACATAATCATCATAGCATAACAAGCAGTCAATTAAACTTCAGAGATATCAATTTGTTCAGTTACGAAACATAAGCGATTGTGAATTAATGTCACCGGTTTTGGTGCAAATTATAGTGAGAACAAGTGCGCTGGAGAGGTAACAGCAAGACAACCCCCACAAAGGGAATGGTTTTACAGGTGGTAGCCACAGACAGTTGCTCTCTCCTTATCCTTCCTGACTGACTCTTCTTTAGTTTTGCGTTTTGCTAGTGTCCTTGTCACTAATGGTAGCATGGGGCAGTACCTGCATCCCATTCAGGTTGCACAGGTAGCTCCTCCAGTATGGCACATCCATACATGACGTAGCAAGAAGGTTTGCTGTGTTTCCCAGTACAATCTCAAGAGCATAAAGGAGATACCAGGAGACGGGCCATTACACGAGGAGAGCTGGACAGGGCTGTATAAGGGCATCAACCCAGCAGCAGGACCGGTATCTGCTACTTTGTGTGAGGAAGAACAGGAGTAGCACTGCTAGAGCCCTGCAAAATGACCTGCAGCGGGCTACTGACTGTCAGAAACAGACTCCATGAGGGTAGAATGAGGGCCAATCATCTTCTATTGGGACTTGTGCTTACAGCCCAGCACCATACAGCTTGATTGGCATTTGCCTGAGATCACCAGGATATGCAGGTCTGCCATTGGTGCCCCGTTCTCTTCACAGATTAGAGCAGTTCACACGGAGCACATGTGACAAACGTGAAAGAGTCTGGAGACACCGTGGTGAACGTTATGCTGCCTGCAACATCATTCAGAATAGACATTATATATCGGTGCATCTGACCCCGCCAAGTAGCACCACAGACTGTCCAGGAGCTCACTGATACCCTGATCCAGGTCTGGGAGGAGATCTCCAAGGACACCATCTATCGTCTCATCCGGAGCATGCACAGACATTGTCGGGAGTGCATACAGGCACGTGGGTGCTGTTCACACTACTGAGTCACATTATGAGTTGCCATGATGAAATTCACACAAAAGTTGGAACAGCCTGTGATTTCAATTGTTTACTTTGATTTTCGGTGTGAGTTTGAATCCAGCGCTCAATCAGTTGGTGATTTTGGTTTCCATTGACTGTTGTTACATCATATTTTTCTCAATGAATTTCACAATGTACAGTAAATACTGTAGTTTAACATACTTTTTTGGAGAACGTCTGCACAGCAGTGTACATGCAATGGCTTGGCATTAGGTTCTGCTCCTCTGGGGTAACTCATTGCTAGCAATAATAACATCACCGTAATATATCTAATAGTTATATTACAGTGATGTTATTATTGGTACATTGGCAATGAGCAAGGTATACAGTACCGATCCCCTCCACAAAGTAAACACAGAACTCAACAAGTGGAATCAGGGGTAGTGGGTGTATATGCCCTGCATGCTAGTACAACCATCAGCATATCAGACTGAGTAACCTGACATTTAAAAAGACAGGTATAAATCTGACATTGTGATAGGAGCGGTCTGACCGTCAGTTTATGCCTCGCTGACCAATTACCACACAGGTTTCCTGCCTGAACTGGCTATGCTAATGTATGAACAGTGTCATTCATTTTTATTTAATATGCACCTACCTAGAAATAAGCAACTAATGAAAAATTTAAACTAAATCTTTGTAAATACCATGTAGTCTACATCTAAAGTAATTTTAGGGAACCATTTTAGTGGTGCTTTCTTGAAGGTCAGGGAACCCATATTTAATTGTTGAATTTTTCGTTGTTGCAATTGAACTTACTATTTCCTGGCCTTTCTTGATGATTCACGCTTGTGTTGGTACATTAAGAGACAACATCTTCGGGCTAGCTATTGGTATGGTGCAACAGAGCCTACTGCGAAAATGTAATTTATTTGTATGTGTAACAAGATATTGTGTTATTACTAAAACAAAAAAATCATGTGCAATTACATGCCCAGACAAGGCCCAACAGGCAGGAAGTCAATCCACCGACTGAGATCATTAGTCCCCCCCATCCCCAGCAGAACCAAAACTGAGTATTATAATCAGTTTGGAAGTATGTAAGTACTGTATGTTGAACGTATGATCTATTGACGAAACATTATCTATAATGCTTTATAGCCTTTATGATTAAAAAAATATGATTAAAATATAAACCCAGAAAACAACTTCCACTCTTTGCTCACTTGAATCAATACCAAAGTTAATCACAATAGAGATATTTTACAAGTGACTATCAATTTGCGATTTATCAATTGGCAAGTCACAAGAAATCCTATACTCTCTATGCCAACTCACTCTCCCTTTATGTCTCCTCTCAGGACACACCTGTCTAATTTAAAAAAGATTTTTATTTATTATCTATGCGAGATTGTATACCTTTTTAAACTTAGATATGAGTCAGGAGGAGCATGTATAGCTACTAGATTATTATCCGTGTTGGATCTACGTATTTTAAACCATTAGGCTAATGGTCGTTCATGTCAATTTGCACTGGTAAAAGAATACATCAGGGATAGAGGTTTCTTCAATGTTTTTTCAGCAGTCATAGTATGTCTCCAGATGTTACAATCACAGCTCACTCCAGTGTTAGTTTCTCTGTCTCTGATTCCCACCATCTAACAATGTGATCAAATTGTTACAGTATGTATGTCAGTTACCAACCAATACAAAAATATCACCATAGTTTAGAATGATATATAGAGATTAATAACATTTAGCTGGTTACAAAATAGTTATTGTCAAATTACTAACGATATTAGATTTCTCTAGCTACCAATCATGCTTGTCTTCTTTATTGTCAGTCTTTGACTAATTTTACACAACTTCTCCTGTGCGGCAGCTGAGCTATGACTTTTTGTCACACAGACATCACTGACAGGCAAAGAAGCAGCAGAAATATTGGTCAGGTAGTGTTTGTTAGTGGCTTACCGCTGCATAGTGGCTTTCCGCTGCACATTTTTTTCCCCCCACTGGCTACGCAACTATGCATTATGTTTGTTGTAATGAAAGACGTTTGCTAAATTTGTATCCAAATTTACAGGGTTTGAATGTAAAAGTACATATAAATACGAAACTTCTAAGATTTACCCTAAAATTACTAAGAAAAACATTACATTTTTAGTATGGATATAAACCTTTTATATAATAAGCTACTTATTTAATTACAGAAAATTATTGTCATTTTAAATGAATTTTTATGTAATTTAAGAAAGCAGAAAAAAAATACTGTATAAATAATATAATTTTTAAAATTTGAAATAAATGTAATCTGTCATTATTGGCATAATACTTAAAATAACAATTGGGTTTTACTGAGTTTAAAAAACAGATAATTACTATAGAAATGTAAGGTTATTTTCCATAAATTTAGGATTTTGTTTTTACAGTGTACTCCATGTGTAAAAAAGAATACATCGTAAAAAGGACATGACCTCAGTCTCTTCAATGGTAGATATGGGTCTGCCTCCAGTACAAGCCAATCCCTTGCCCATGTATGGTAGTTGCTATGTCTCCATCGAATTTTTAACGTGCGATAGACAAAGTTTCTGCAGAACAGCTTTAAGAATAAACAGCAGCCAATGCCTGGCCCTTCTGGAGGACAACACATCCCATCCAACAGTAAATCGCAGTGGTGTGTACAAAAACTTGCACCAGTAATTACACGTAGCGTTGCATGGTAGACAGAATCCAGACTTTTTAAGACAAATGCTGATTAATGCATGTACTGTGAGGGGAAAAAAGTATTTGATCCCCTGTTGATTTTGTATGTTGCCCACTGACAAAGAAATGATGAGTGTATAAATTTAATGGTAGGTTTATCTGAACCATTAGAGACAGAATAACAACAAAAAAAATCCAGAAAAACACAGGTCAAAAATGTTATGAATTGATTTGCATTTTAATGAGTGAAATAAGTATTCGACCCCTCTACAGAACATGACTTAGTACTTGGTGGCAAAACCCTTGTTGGCAATCACAGAGGTCAGACGTTTCTTGTAGTTGGCCACCAGGTTTGCACACATCTCAAGAGGGATTTTGTCCCACTCCTCTTTGCAGATCTTCTCCAAGTCATTAAGGTTTCGAGGCTGACATTTGGCAACTCGAACCTTCAGCTACCTCCACAGATTTTCTATGGGATTAAGGTCTGGAGACTGGCTAGGCCACTCCAGGACCTTAATGTGCTTCTTCTTGAGCAACTCCTTTGCTTTGGCCGTGTGTTTTGGGTCATTGTCATGCTGGAATACCCATCCACGACCCAATTTCAATGCCCTGGCTGAGGGAAGGAGGTTCTCACCCAAGATTTGACGGTACATAGCCCCGTCCATCGTCCCTTTGAGGCGGTGAAGTTGTCCTGTCCCCTTAGCAGAAAAACACCCCCAAAGCATAATGTTTCCATCTCCATGTTTGAGTTGAGTTGATGCCAAAGAGCCCGATTTTGGTCTCATCTGACCACAACACTTTCACCCAGTTCTTCTCTGAATCATTCAGATGTTCATTGGCAAACTTCAGACGGGCCTGTACATGTGCTTTCTTGACCAGGGGGACCTTGTGGGCGCTGCAGGATTTCAGTCCTTTACGGCGTAATGTGTTACCAATTGTTTTTTTGGTGACTATGGTCCCAGCTGCCTTGAGATCATTGAAAAGATCCTCCCGTGTAGTTCTGGGCTGATTCCTCACCGTTCTTATGATCATTGCAACTCCATGAGGTGAGATCTTGCATGGAGCCCCAGACCGAGAGAGATTGACAGTTCTTTTGTGTTTCTTCCATTTGCGAATAATCGCACCAACTGTTGTCACCTTCTCACCATGCTTCTTGGCAATGGTCTTGTAGTCCATTCCAGCCTTGTGTAGGTCTACAATCTTGTCCCTGACATCCTTGGACAGCTCTTTGGTCTTGGCCATGATGGATAGTTTGGAATATGATTGATTGATTGCTTCTGTGGACAGGTGTCTTTTATACATGTAACAAGCTGAGATTAGGAGCACTCCCTTTAAGAGTGTGCTCCTAATCTCAGTTTGTTAGCTGAATAAAAGGCAACTGGGAGCCAGAAATCTTTCTGATTGAGAGGGGATGAAATACTTATTTAACTCATTAAAATGCAAGTCAATTTATAACATTTTTGACATGCGTTTTCCTATTTTTTTGTTGTTATTCTGTCTCTCACTGTTCAAATAAACCTACCATTAAAATTATAGACTGATCATTACTTTGTCAGTGGGCAAACGTAAAAAATCAGCAGGGGATCAAATACTTTTTCCCCCCACTGTATAGTATGTCTCCATAGTCAGGGGACTGACATGAAAGTGTCATGAACGCTTTTGTTTCTACGTTGAGATGGCAGACATGCTTTGCTTCTATAGAAATAAACAATCTGATCTTCACCTATTTTACCAACTCAATGACATGGGTGTTAAAGGAGAGTTTATCATCCGACCAAATTCCAAGGTATTTGTATGAGGTTACACATTCTAAAACCAATTTGTCTAGGGTTGTAATTTTAAAATGATTCAAACCTATGTTTATAGCGCTAGAAATAAATAAGTACTTTGTTTTATTTGCATTTAAAACCAAACAAAGGCCTATAAGTGAATTTTGTAAAAGCCGTAAATCAGACTACACGTGCAAAATGGTGACATCAGCATGAAAGTGAAAATTACAGTTTCTAGTAGAGTTACAATTATAATTTACATTTACAGCTCCGGAAAACATTGAGACCACTGCACCTTTTTCTTTCCTTTCCAAAAACGTCGAAAAGGAAGGTTTTGAGTGAGGAACAGAAGGGTTAAAATTAAGAGACCACTGCAAATTGAACGCTTCTGTTCCTCACTCAAAATGTTCCTTTTCAATTTTTTTGGTAAGGAACGAAAAAGGTGCAGTTGTCTCTTAATTTTTTCCGGAGCTGTATATATATGGTAAAGAATAACAGATCCTATATCGAACCCTGGGGAACTCCTTTATGGATTGCAATGAATCCAGCAACACAACTTAGTTTCTCATCCAAGCCCCTAGCAATGTCATCTACTACCACGTGGTCACTGTGATAGTACTGTGCCCAGGTGTAAAACCAGAATTTATGTAGCGGAAGCACATGTGCAGTTTTCCAAATCTTAGGAATGACCCCGGTAGTTATCGTAAGATTAAAGATATGCGTAAATGCACTAGAGATGAAGCTGATAGAAGTAGAGCTGCCTTAACTAGCAGGCATGGGTCCAGTTTATCAGGCCTTGTAACTTTTCTAGCAAAGTACTGTAGATACATAGTGGTCAGACTTTGCATTTCTGATACTCTTTGTGCAAGTTTCTCAGCTGCCTAAGCACTGCCAGTCAGAACTAGATGCTGATTTTCTGGCATTAGCCCATGCCCTATCTCTATTATAAATAGCATCAGAGATAACTGACCTATACTAGGGTTTTAATTTATTCCGTACTCCTACCCTCTTGAGTGGAGCATGCTTATCAGCAATGAAATTAAAAGTACTAATAAAATGCTCCAGAGCCAACTCTACCTCAGTTAAAACGCAGGTTAAGATCATGTAAAAAAAGCTTGTTCATTAAAATGTCTGTAGATTCTCTTAATTATGATGCACGGTAAGACCCTTTGGATTCTATCATTTCTGATACAAGCTATAGGAGAGTGGTTGCTAATATATAGTATCAACATGTCTCTGGTACATTTGTTAAAATGTAGTCAATCAATGTAGAGTTCAGAGGTACCTTTAGATTAGGCCTGGTAGGTTTTGTAATTAACTGTGTGAGGTTTAGCTCAGTACAAAACTAGTTTATGCATTTTGAGCAGGGCCGGCCCTGACCATTTTGGTGCCCTAGGCAAGATTTTAGCTGGTGCCCATTGCATCGCAACCAGTTCCACCACCAATCATTAGTATATGTAGGGTATATTCTGTCACTTTGGTGATTTATGACCCTGGGGGGCGGGGCTTCCAGTTTGTTTTTTCCAGTTTTTTGACAGGTTTGATTTTGGGGTTGTACGTCAGTTGAACAGTCCGTAGTTGCAGTCACACTCTAACCTGCTGACATTTTCTGGAAATAGCTCCAATCTAACAGAGTCATACTGCTTCATTCCTTCGACGACTTTAAACAACACATCTACCGTATTATGTGTGCCCTGTTTTGGGCCCAAATGAAACACTTTTCGAAAGGTGTTCCATAAACTGGCATTAAAGACCATTTGATCAGTCACACTAGCCTTAAACTCATGGCCGTCAGGTAATTCATAAAATGCAACCTCCGGTATCTCAGGTTTGAAAATGTATCCACCAATCCGCCCGTTGTCCAACTTCCAATCCTGTGCCAACATATCCTGGTGTAGTTGATGAATTCGGGTTAAAATCTCTTGCCGACTTGCTGAGCAGCGGTTAAGCTGGTAGCCTTCAACGGTGTTTCACCCAAAACGTTTATCGCTGCACAATCCGCCATGGTTTGTAATATGTACGTAAGTTTACTCAGGCAAGACTGAATGACCATCACTGGGGTCTGTGTGGTTTAAATACACAGACCACGCCAATCACCTCATAAAACATGAAAGGTTAACCCCCCCTGGTTGTAAGACATCTGTTGTAGTACTTATCGGAACATAAAATGCCGGGGGGTTTAGCGTTGCTGATCCCTGGTGCCCTTTAGTTAAACATCAAACATCTTGCAGCTGATATAACGTCTATTTATTGCCTGGGAATTTAACATTCCGGAACCCTAAGACCCATTTCTTAAGCATCAAACTTCTCGCACCTGTTATAACACATGTCTGGTGTGTTTATCAATCGTTGTAAAACATCAAACACGCACACAACAATTCAATCATAAATTACAAAGTCACCAGACATGCATACATTATTCTGGAAGTCCCACCCTAACACACGTCATACAGGAAGTCCATACGTCACACCGGAAGTCCCACCTACCAAACTGGATGTCCCGCCCACCTGTCAAATCAAACTGGAAGCCCCGCCCCCAGGGTCATAAATCACCAAAGTGACAGAATATACCCTACATTTACTACTATCATACACTCATGCAGAAACTGCATAGCTTTATGTCTTAGAGATTTTCTTTATTTTAGAAACATAAAACACACACATTAAAAAAATATTATAGAAACAAGTGACATAAAACTAATTATTAATGCAATATAAATAAAAACTAAATTACAGAAACCTTAGTGCAATATGTATAATGTAGCATTGTTCTACAGCCTTACACGCCTTATCTTTTTTGTAGCTTCTTTAGATGTTTTCTCCATTGACTGAGACTATTGAAATAGTCATGCTGACATCTTCTCCTGTCTTTTTGTTTCAGAAACTTTGAACTGTTTTACGGTCCTCTGAGAACAACCTCTGTTCTTACCTTATCAGTTAAAACAAATGGCCAGTTGGTAGGGTCTATTGGTGCAGCTTTTCTGTAGATGCCTGATGCTGCATCACTGGGCTGTGCTGAGGTAGAGGGGACAGGAGCACTTGATTCTCCATCACTGGGCTGTGCTGAGGTAGAGGGGACAGGAGCACTTGATGCTGCATCACTGGGCTGTGCTGAGGTAGAGAAGGTGTTTGCAGGTGGCCCAGGATGTGCAGGGGTGGGATTCAAGTATTTCAAAAGTGCATCTGAAGAAAGAAGAGGAGTTTATGTGAACATGGATGTTACATTACATTAATAAAAAAGCTGCTGATGGTGGATGTGATAATAGCACCTAAGCCACATTATTGCCACAAAAAGCAAGAGTAATTACACCTAGCATTCATGCACAAAACATGTAGGCTTTTCAGTGAGCACTTCTAGCATGCTGTTTTGCTGTAATACACATAAGATTAATCAATAATGAAAATGCAAAGGCTTACAATTATTAATTACAAAAGGGGATGGGAAAAGAAAAGCATTTTTATTGACTTTTACAAGCAGGGCTAACATTGGCTAACTAGACTAGCTAAGATGTCAATAAAATGTAGGCCTATGCCTGGTTTCTTGAGGCAGACAGTGGGTGGTTAGTGCAGCACATTTGAAAGAAAAATAGTATTTCTCAAAATGATGTTATAGTTTAGGTTATTTCCCAAACACCTGAATAGTCTTTCCAACATTCCATAATAAATTGAAGGTAAAAGTAACTGAGTGACAAACTCTAAGTAGCTATTTAAATTAGTGAACGTTACTCGTATCATCCAAAGTAAGCTAGCTAGTGGTAACACTGCTCCAACGGTAACTACAATGCAATTACATTAACTATTTATTATCTGTCCTTATCCTGTTTTTCCTCCTCTTCTTTTTCTTCCCTGGTCACCATCGTTTGAAGTACGCTACTGATGCTAATTTATAATGTTTCACGTTCAGTGTCACTCACTACTAGATAACTGAACTCGCCCACCCCCCACAATCAGGTAAGTCTAACTGGGGGGGGGTGGGGGAGTCGAGGGATCAATGCCCTGGGCCAGGGTGAAGCTACAGGCAACACAGAAAATATAGCCTAATAAGCTGTAGTTATGTTGTTGTGGGGGCTTTCACTTTTTTGTAATATTTCAAATTAATAGTATTAAAATAGTAATAGTAAAAGTAAAAAAATATATAATAATCTTCATTCATTTTGGCGCCCCTGGATGGACAGTGCCCCTAGCATTTGCCTACTCTGCCTATGCCACGGGCCGCCCCTTATTTTGAGCCCTGTGACTTCCAAGTAAAAATCACCAAGGATAACCACCTCAGATGAAATGAAACTGGCTAAAATATCCTTTAGCTCGTTAAGCATGCTTTTCTTTGCAGATGGTGGATAATATACACCAATATTACTGTAATACAAAAATTACAGTTCTTTCTTAATGAAAGTTGGAGATCTTACAATTGTTTTGTAATGGAGATAGATTTTTAACAAAGAGACTGATAGTTTAGTCATTTTGACTGATCACGACACCAGTCAAAATCACAACACCACCAACTCTATCTGCTCTGAATACGTTGTATCCATCCAGCGCAGTATCTGCATCATTATTCTTCCTAAATAACCAGGTTTCAGATAACGTAAAAATATCCATATTTGACTGAGCAACCAAAATCTTGATGTAGTCCATCTTAAAGCAACAGACTCCTTATATTTAAGTACATTAAACCAAGCCCCTTGTAGTTTTTAAAAACCAGTAGCCTGTCAATAAAAATAGGGTTACTATGTTGATTACTAGGCCTAGGCCTAATAATCCTGTCTAGAGGAGACATGACTCTAAGTTCTAAATAATATAAATAATATTAAGATTAGCTCCATTATTAATATTAATAATATTACGGTTAGTTTAATATTACATTTGTCATAACACAAATGCAATATTAACACAATATTAACAATATTAACACAAATGCATTTGTCATAACACAAATGCATTTGTCATAACACCAAGGAACTGAGTTGGACAGATTGATCCTCAAAAATTAGATTATCTTGATCACATGAAAGGTATATTCAGAGTTGACTTAAAGTGAAAGGCGCTACGATTCAAAAATATCAAGAGGCTATGTTACATGGACTCAAGTAGAGGTACATAGGTAGTAGGTATTTTACTTTGAAAAGTGTCAAATAAAGGAATCTACCTGCTTATAAGGTCATTGTAAAATAACCGTCCCAGCAGCCATATAGAGAATGATACTGTCCAATTATTTTAGGAAAATATGTTCTGGAAAACTGGGAGCAAGATAATTTTGTAAGTCTCTGTTGGGCAAACCAACACGTTTTTGTAGGGCTAAGCATACAATCAAATCCCTTTTCACCTGTTTTGAAATGCATTCTATATTCGCCAAAAAGTGCAGTATTTGGTTTTGCTTCTACCCTTGAATTGAAGCTATGTTTCTATTTCTTCCAGACTGAGAATGACGACGAAATGGATGAACAACAGGAAACAGGTACTTCATACAGCTTAGCTTTATTTGGTTAGCTGTTTATTCCAGAAGACTATTGCCTAGTATTTGGTGATAAATTAAATGAAAATCTTTACAGGCAGTTGTATTCTAACCATCTCAGGATCTCTCAGAAGGTGATATAGTGGTTCATTTAGCAATTTGATTTTTTTGTGTTTAAGGAACCACATGGGCAAGACTGTGGAGTCAAATTGAGCTCAAATGTATTGACTGTAAGAAAAGAAAAACGTTACTGAAAATTTTATAGTATGAAAAAACTAAATTCAATCGTATGAAAAAAATAGATTCAAGCGCGGAAAAAGTGTATGCTAAAATCATTAAATGGATTTTCGCGTCCAATCTTAAAATGTCTTCGTTCAAACACGTTTTTTCCACGTTTGCTTCTTCTTACGATTACAATTTCTTTCCATATTCGTTTGAGTCATGTTTTCTCAAAACCAAGTTTTGAGCCTCTATTGGCGTGGAGGCAGGGCTTTATCTGGGAATTGAATTCTCACACCCGCTTAGCCATGAATCACACCATTATAAGGTGAAAATCATAGCCTTTCCATGCACTGCTTTCCCAATGCAACCTGTAGAGAGAATTTTAAGAATTGTATAAACTAGGCTAAATGTGTACATTTAAACAGAATAATAAACTGTTATTCCCAGGTTGCATCGACGTCACTGTTGCCATGGTCACAGACACAGATATTGATGAAAGTTTAACGTGTTCAAGTGACTGAAGTTAGCTAATTACCAGACAGGGGCTAATTACCATTTGTTCTAAGGCTAATGGTTTGGAAACATCACAGCAAAAAAAATCCAGTTAATGAGTTAAGTATAAACTTTTACCGCATTTGAATTTAGTTTTTTTGCCACCCCCATAACGACCCATTTTTTTACATTAAGAACAACTGTATATTAAATGAACATCAATAGTTATTATTTTGTTAAATAAACCATAGCACACACATTAGACTGCACTGATAGGCCTGACGAAGCCGTGAGTTTGCCGTGTTTTATATGCTTCTGTCACCCTGGTCACCCTTAATCTGGGGGGAGATTATGTTGGGGTACATAGTACCTCCAGAACACGTTAAACTTTCATCAATATCTGTGTCTGTGACCATGGCAACATTGACGTCGATGCAACCTGTGAATAACAGTTTATTATTCTGTTTAAATGTACACATTTAGCCTAGCTTATACAGTTCTTAAACTTCTCTCCACAGATTGCATTTGGAAAGGAGTGCATGGAAAGGCTATGATTTTCACCTTATAATGGTGTGATTCATGGCTAATCTGGTGCGAGAATTCAATGCCCAGATAAAGCCCTGCCTCCACGCCAATAGAGGCTCAAAACTTGGTTTTGAGAAAACATGACTCAAACGAAGATGGGAAGAAATTGTAATCGTAAGAAGAAGCAAACATGGAAAAAACGTTTGAACAAAGACATTTTAAGATCGGACGCAAAATTAATTTAATGATTTTAGCATACACTTTTTCCACGCTTGAATCTATTTAAATTCTTACGATTGAATTTAGTTTTTTCATATTATGAAATATTACAGTTACATTTTTCTTTTCTTACAGTCAATACATTTGAGCTCAGTTAGGTTCCATACAAGACATTTTTGTTGAAAAATATAAAACATGAAAGTGATATTTGTCTGTACTGTTTAGTGTACAGGACAAAACACATAATTAATAGAAATAAGATGCTGGTCATATTACTGAGATGTAAGAAATTCTTTAAAAAAAAAGAATTTAAAAAAAAGAATTAAAAAAAAATATTTAAAAAAAATATATTTTTCTTATATCAGTCAATAAATCAATAAAATTTATGTCATACATTTTTTACATCAGCACTTGTCACTAAGTGCTTTCACAGATACCTAGCCTGAAACTCCAAAAAGCAAGTAACAAGAGTTTATGCACAGTGGCTAGTAAAAACTCCCTAGTAGGGTCTAAATTTTAGGAAACCTAAGAGGAACCAGCCTCTGTGAGGTGGCCAGTCCTCTTCTGGCTGTGCTTGGTGAAGATTATAGGAGTACATGACCTTTTGGGTCACGTCAATGTTTTTGCATGATCAAAAGACAAGCAGGTCAATAAAGTGAACTGTGCCCTAAGTCAGACCGAAGTACTTAAACAGAATCAAAATCTGCAGCATAACCAGGCGGACAAGAACAGGGACAATCAGGTATGGTGTTGGAAGTGGCAGCAGCTTGATCTGCAACACATGCAGGAGGACTTTGGACAGGGAAAGCTATGAGTAATTTGGGCCAGGTAGTCCTGAGGCATGTTTCAAGGGCTTGTGTCCTCCTAAGGTTCAAACAGGACACCAGGAAACTTAAAGAGAGCATTCCTAGGATTCGCAAGGATACCTAAGCGTACTTTCAGTTTGACCCTAGTCCCCTGTTCATATAATCTATAGCAAAGTAACATATTAATTCAATGAAGCATTATTTTGTTGGGCAGTTTCATAGCAGCAATTATCAGAAAGTGTTTGTACACTCTTATTGCTCTTTTGAGTTTTCTAGTCCAGAAACAAGGACACAATGGCTAGAAGAAAACCCCGTAGTCCGCCCTAGTCCTACAGACCACTACCTCCCCAGACACTATTCAGCTAGCGTCACATTCAAATCTTTCATGATATATTTATTATAATATGGTTACTCAACTCCGATTTGGATTTGGCTGTTATCACTGCATGCATTTAAAAAATAATCCTTCAATGTTTAAAATAAGTGACTGTTAAATGCATCCTCCCCTATGTATAAGGGTGTAGAATTGGTTAGAGTACAAAAATTGATTTCTGATGATGACACAAACATGTATTGCGTTTGATATTCATACATCACACACTTTTTTAGTGTAAAACACATACTGTCAGGTCCTGGCTATGACCAGAGCCATCTCTGCGCTGGGCTGGGGGCCATAGTCGGGACCTGGTAGAGGAGAGGCCCCTAGCCATCTCTTCAGTTGCTTTTTGTGTTCCCCAATTAAAGGCAGCTGTATAGCGTTGCCTCTAATTGGGGATCCTATTTAGTTCAGCCGTTTGCCATGCTGTGTGGATTATTGTTTGTGTCTATGCCATGTGCGGTTTGCAATTGTTGCCAGTTTGGTTTTGTTTCTATTGAGCCGTATTGAAAGTATGGATTTCAACCACCACTCTGCGCCTGTGTCCTGCCTCCCGAAGCGTGACACATACAAACAATTGCTTCAGTAAAGGAAAATGTTTCTGGGGGAAATTAGGATATTTTTGTTGTATTGCTCACGCCAACTTTCCCCAATTAATTTAAACTACATTTGTTATTTTGTTCCATTGACCTCTTTACAACATCTATTCTTACCGCAACAATACCTGGCCTTTAGATTAATTCTGAAAATGTCTGCGCAAAACCACAAACTAATGTGTGTTCCTGAGAGTCAACTGAATCTAACTGATGTACTTTTTAGTTTGTAGCCCAAACAGTTTGGTCTTGACAGTTAGGTTTGGAAGAATATTTTGGAACAAAATACACATCACGTAATTGATTCTGCTTTTGTGAAGTAGGTGAACGCCACAGGAAAGACATCTATTTAGCCCTAGACTCAACTTTTGGAATGTTTACCTTGTTTATGTCTAGCTTTTTTCATATTTTTATTTTTTGCAGATCCTCTACTGTTTATACTGGCAAATTTGGAAAGGGTCAAACAGATACTGTTTATGGAAGTTTTATTAAGAATCTACTATATGAACAGAGATACATAACAAAAGTGATAACGTCACAATGTCTGTGTACAGTCAATTTCTTATTATGTTGTTCTTTACTTCTTTACTGCTAGTTCTTTATAATGTTTTTGGACTTGCAAAACTTACATGCATGAGTATTTTCACATTTCCAGCATGCACTGATGTAGTGTCGTCACCTGCTGGTGTATTTTTTTTTGCTATCTGTGATCATTTTGTGTTGTCTGTTTTGTGTAATTTCTTTATCATTGTACCTAAACTGCATGTGTATACATACAGCTCCGGAAAAAATTAAGAGACCACTTCACTTTTTTCTTTCCTTTCCAAAAAAGTTGAAAAGGAAGGGTTAAAATTAAGAGACCACTGCAAATTGAACGCTTCTGTTCCTCCTCAAAACTTTTCAACTTTTTTGGAAAGGAAAGAAAAAGGTGCAGTGGTATCTTAATTTTTTCCGGAGCTGTATATACCCAGCTGTAAAAGAGACCTTGCACAGTTGTAAAAGAGACCTTGGTCTCAGTCTCTTTTCCTTCTTGAAATAAAGGTATAATAGTAATCATACATTCCATCTCAGTGTGGAAATCTGCACATACTTGTAGTTAAAAGACATTTTGTATTTTAGACTATGGTGGTCCAATAATCTAAGCAGCTGCATCACATACACATATACATCACTACAGTATGGGTTTGAATAGGGTCCACACTATTTAAGACCACTCTCTCCACTGTGTTTCCATCTTCATCTTCTCTGTTAATAAACCCCAAAATATATCTTTTTCAAATAAGTCATGTTTTATTCAGCAGACGGTGGCACATTAGAAGCAGAGGATGAGGATGCAGTGATAGTAGAGATAGAGCCACCGCCGATACCGAAAAGAAAAAACATAGCAACTATCCAGGTGAGAATTCATACAAACATCATTTCCCTGTGGCAGGTGTAATGTTTTAGGAACAGTAAAGCCTACAGTACCTGTCAAAACTTGGGACACACATACAAATTGAAGGGGATTTCTTTAGTTTTACAATTTGACACATTTAATAATAACAGTTGTAATGGGGAAAGATAGGGAACGGACACTGAGGCTGTGTTCAGGGCCCTGGTGGGAATTTTACTTGACAAAAACAGAAGGGTGAGGGAAGGAGGTGTGGGAGAAATCAAAAGAAAATGACAGACCCCTTTCATGGGGAGGCAGCATAAACCCTGGGGCAGCCTCCCTCGGGTGGCTTGGGAGGTGCTGGTGGTTGTATATTTAGTGGCCCCAGCACTTGTTGTCTGGTGGCCATCTTCTTCCACCTTCTCCTCCATCCTGCAGCCTTCTCTGACTCTTCATCTTCTATATTAGACAGTGCCCCGAGCTGCTCTCTGGGAGCCCTTAAGAACCTCCCCTGAAGAGGTCCCAAGGGTAGGCAGGTGTGTAGGGGCGGTGCTGGCCCAGCTGGTAGCTTCCGGAATATTCTGGAAACCACCACCATTTTTTGTTGGGGGTGTTGGTGCGAAGCTGATTGGAGGGATGCGGGTGCATTCGTGTCACAAAGTGAAGACATCAAAACTGTGAAATTACACATGTAGCAAACAAAAATGTGTCAAAATATATTTCATATTGTAGATTATTCAAAGTAGCCATCCTTTGCCTTGGATGGTAACTCTAATTAACTTTTCCACTGCAGCAGAGGTAACTCTTCCTTTCCTGTGGTGGTCCTCATGAGAGCCAGATTCATCATAGTGTTTGATGTTTTTTGCGACTGAAGAAACTTTCAAAGTTCTTGAAATATTCCAGATTGACTGACCTTCATGTCTTAAAGTAATGAATGGACTGTCTTTTCTCTTTGCTTATTTGAGCTGTTCTTGCCATGAAACGTTTTACTACCCTACAGACATAATGATGTTTTTCTCTATACCCACCCCACTTTGTCACATCTTAATGTTAAATTGTAATAAATTCCAGGTGACTACCTCATGAAGAACACCTTGTTAAATTGAAATAAAGTCCAGGTGATTACGTCCTGAAGCTGGTTGAGAGAATACAAAGCCTTGTCATCAAAGCAAACGGTGGCCACTTTGAAGAATTTAAAATATATTTTGATTTGTTTAACACTTTTTTGGTTATTACATGATTCCATATGTGTTATTTCACAGTTTTGATGTCTTCACGATTATTTGACAATGTGGGAAAAATTAAAACCTTTGACTGGTATTGTACGTTTTGGAAATGTTAGCTATGGTGTATCCACACATATGCTACCATATGGCTGTGGCAATTACTGTTAAAACAGTTACTGCCTTTAAGGCACAAACAGATGCCAGTGCTGGCATTGATTAGAACCAGGTTCTTACTTTCCTGTAATGTTCCACTTGAAAATGTGAGTAAAATATACTTTAATATGCTTTCTCAGCTGTATAAATCTGAACTGGAGGACGAGTTTTGCGAATTCATGGATTGGCTACACACATTCCCCATCTACAAAGGCAAATCCAATGAGGAAGATGATGAGGATGAAGAAGAAAGATGCATGGGGAAATACAAAGTAAGCGAGATGAGATTGAATCATCTGAATCATCACAATAAGTCAAATTGTACATAATAAATCATCTGTCTCTCACAAAGTCTATGAATAGCATTCTCATATACACCAATCAGCCATAATATTATGACCACTGATAGGTGATGTGAATAACAGATAATCTCATTATCATGGCACCTGTCAGTGGGTGGGATTTATTAGGCAGCAAGTGAACATTATGTCCTCAAAGTTGATGTGTTAGAAGCAGGAAAAATGGGAAAGCGTAATTTTTGAAAAACTTAATGCTGGTACTGATAGAAAGGTGTCAGAAAACACAGTGCATCACAGTTTGTTGCGTATGGGGCTGCAGACCAGTCAGGGTGCCCATGCTGACCCCTGTCCACTGCTGAAAGCACCAACAATGGGCATGTGAGCATCAGAACTGGACCACGGAGCAATGGAAGAAGGTGGCCTGGTCTAATGAATCACGTTTTCTTTTACATCACGTGAAAGGCCTGGTGCATGTGCATCACTTACCTGGAGAACACATGGCACCAGGATGCATTATGGGAAGAAGGCAAGTCAGCGGTGGCAGTGTGATGCTTTGGGCAGTGTTCTGCTGGGAAACCTTGGGTCCTGCCATTCATGTGGATGTTACTTTGACCCGTACCACCTACCTAAGCATTGTTGCAGACCATGTGCACCCTTTTATGGCAACGGTATTCCCTGATGGCATTGGCCTCTTTCAGCAGGATAATGCACCCTGCCACAAAGCACAAATGATTCAGGAGTGGTTTGAGGAACACAACAACGAGTTCAAGGTGTTGACTTGGCCTCCAAATTCCCCAGATTTCAATCCAATCGAGCATCTGTGGGATGTGCTGGACAAACAGGTCCGATCCATGGAGGCCCCACCTTGCAACTTACAGGACTTAAAGGATCTGATGCTAATGTCTTGGTGCAAGATATCACAGCACACCTTCAGAGGTCTAGTAGAGTTAATGCCTTGCCAGGTCAGAGCTGTTTTGGCGGCAAAATAGGGACCTACACAATATTAGGCAGGTGGTCATAATGTTATGGCTGAGTAATTTGCTCATGAGCATGTTTTATTGTGCTCATGACTTTTGACATAAATCTGACGCCATACCTGAAGAGAAATTTTATTCTTCAGGTATGTAGACCTGTTCGACCGGTAGGCAAACTCGTACGGATCCAGTGCTGGGGGGAGGCAGGACTTAAGGCGGGCCAGAACTAGTCTTTCGAAGCACTTCATGATTGTGGGGGTGAGAGCGACAAGTCGGAAGTCATTCAGGCTAGACGCATTTGACTGCTTCTGCACTGGCACAATGGTTGTGGTCTTGAAACACATTGGAACAACTGCCTGGGCCAGTGACATGTTGAAAATTTCAGTAAAGATCTCAGCCAGCTGCCCAACACATGCTCTGAGCACACGCCGGGGAAACCATCAGGCATGCATTCACCCTGCTCAGTGCCGATTGCACATCTGCAGTGGATAGTCTGAGGGGGGGTCTTCTGGGGGGAGTTCAGCTTTAATGGCCGACTCTTTGTTGTCCCTGTCGAAGCGGGTGTAGAACCTGTTTAACTCGTCAGTGATGGAGATGTTGGTGGCTGTTGGGATAAGGTTCCTTGGCCGGTAGTCTGTGATGGCTTGGATGCCCTGCCATATGCGTCGGTGTTCCGAGTTGTTGTTGAAGTGCTTCTCAATCCGCAGTTTGTGGTCATTTTTAGCCATCTGGATGCCCCTTTTCAGGTTGGCCCTGGATGAGCTGTAGGCCTCCACATTGCCGGATCTGAAAGCAGTGTAGCGTGCCTTTAGCAGTTGTCGGACCTCTCTGTTCATCCACGGCTTCTGGTTGGGGAAGGTCTTTAATAGGTTATGGGTGGTGACATTGTTGATGCTGATGTTGATGTAATCCAGAACGGAGGAAGCATATGTTTCAGAGTCCGTATGGGAGTCAAGAGTGGCTTGAGTGGCAAACACTCCAGTATGTGTGTTGAAACGGGTGCTGTAGAAGTGAGTTTGACCCCTCTGGCCACACTTTTGACAGTCCTCACTGATGGCTTCACATGTTTATTGCGGGGTAAATACTTCGGGAGTAGTGAAAGATGATCAGACAGTCCCACATGGTGGAGGGGAATGGCTTTGTTAACCTCCGGATTGTTTGTATACACATGGTATTGTCTCCTCTGGTGGGGCAGGAGACATTTTGGTGGAATTTGGGAACAACAGTTTTCAGATTTGAATGGTTGAAATCCCCTGCAAACACAAAAACCCCACCCGGGTGTTCCGTCTGCTGTTTGCTAATGGCAGCCTGTAGTTCTTTCACTGCTAGCTTAGCATTAGCTTCTGTGGGTATGTAGACTGCAATAACAACAATAGATGTAAACTCCAGAGGCACGTAAAAAGGCCTGCATCTAATCATCAAGTACTCCAGATTGGTCGAACAGTGACTCCTGGTTAAGTTAGTGTTTGCACACCATGTTTTGTTTACATCAATGCACAGCCCACCTCCTCTGGTCTTACCAGAGTCTTCAGCTCTGAAGACGTCGCGCCCTCCCAGCTCTATTACGTTGTCGGGTATGTTGTTGTTAAGGCACGTTTCATAGAAAATCATGACGCTGCAATCCATTATCCATTTTTGTGAGATGATTCTCAGTCGTATTTTGTCCATTTTGTTCGCCATTGACCGTACGTCAACAATGAAAAGGCTAGGTAGGAAGGCCGATGGGGGGCTAGCATTAGCCTACCTCAGTGGCCTCCACGCTTCCCATGCCTTTGTTTACGATCTCAACGCCGCCTCCAGGCACTTCCAGTCGGCTATGTGAAAACTGTCTCCCAGGGCATCTTCGCGATCTCTGGTGGAAGGTGGAAGTTGGAAGTTGTCGAAAACTATTTCTGTGCAATGTGCTCCAATGTCCAGGAGTTCTTGTCGGCTGTATAGTGTGTGTGCTAGGCTGTACAGAGTGAATAAGCTAAGAACTATTAAGTAAATTACTGCTTATTTGCAAAAACTGGGTAGACTCTGAGCCTCGCGATGTACACGCACCTCCATCTTGGTCTAAATCATCTGTCTCCTACTATAAATCATGTTTCATGAATTAAATATTCGTTTCCCACAATTAATCACATTTTACAGATTGTTAGAATGGTTAATGTCTTTAGAAAGTGACACATCTTGTCAGACTGCTTTGTGACAATGTGTGACAGGTTTAAATGGTGTTAGAAAAAAATGTTTCTTTGCTACAGGGGTCTTTTTTGATTTATCCCATTTTACCTGAGGACGAAAATGCAGAATGCCGGATTACCAATGGAATTCCAAGAAACACGGCCATCAAAGTGCTAGTGCGTGTGTATGTTGCAAAGGTAAACTACCATGTTTAGGATCTTATGCTTTCAGGAAATAGAAATTGAAATGAATTGTTTTCAAACTGGGCCCTGTTTCCCGATAACAGGGCACTTACGACGGTTTAACGATGCACTACCACGTCCATCTTAGTCTTTAGATGGACTTTGTTACGATGGAGTTAGGCCTCTTTCTCAAACCACCATGTACATCGCTCTTTATAAAGTGCATCTTCAGTGCCACGTTACAACCATTTAGAATGGAATTAGGCCATCTTTGGGGTTTGGAATGGAACTGTACCATGAATACATTTTGAAATGTAGCCTATTGCATTTCAATGGAACTTGATTACTTATCTGAAGCATATAATATTGAGGTATTGTACTACTACTTAGGCATCAAAACTCGAAGAAGTAGTGACATTTTGGGTGGACGAAATTGTTACATCCAACCAATGGGGTGGACTTCAGCCAATCAAAATCATATCTCCGGAAATTGTTCACGTGACATCCAATTATTAATTCCTCCCGGTTTCTTCGGTAGCTACAGTGGATATAAAATGTCTACACACCCCTGTGAAAATGCCAGGTTTTTGTGATGTAAAAGAATGAGACAAAGATAAATCATGTCAGAACTTTTTCCACTTTTAATGTGACCTATAATGTGAACAATTCAATTGAAAAACAAACTGAAATCTTTGAGGGGGAAAAATAAAAAAGTCACAATAACCTGGTTGCATAAGTGGTGCACACCCTTAAACTAATACTTTGTTGAAGCACCCTTTGATTTTATTACAGCACTCAGTCTTTTTGGGTGGGAGTCTATTAGCATGGGACATCTTGACGTGGCAATATTTGCCCACTCTTCTTTGCAAAAGCGCTCCAAATGTGTCAGATTGCGAGGACATCTCCTGTGCACTGCCCTCTTCAGATCACCCCACAGATGTTCAATTGA
>JACXGI010004291.1:24256-55000 GCA_016801175.1 Esox masquinongy
TCCAAAATGTTAATCTTCTTCTGGTGAAGCCATGCTTTTGTGGATTTGGATGTGTGCTTTGGGTCGTTGTCGTGCTGAAAGGTGAACTTCCTCTTCATCTTCAGCTTTCTAACGGACGCCTGAAGGTTTTGTGCCAAAATTGCCTGGTATTTGGAACTGTTCATAATTCCCTCCACCCTGACTAAGGCCCCGGTTCCAGTGGAAGAAAAACAGCCCCAAAGAATGTTGCTGCCACCACCATGCTTCACTGTGGGTATGGTGTTCTTTGGGTGATGTGCAGTGTTGTTTTTGCGCCAAACATGCCTTTTAGAATTATGGGCAAAAAGTTCAACCTTGGTTTCATCAGACCATAACACATTTTCCCACGTGCTTTTGGGGGACTTAATGTTTGTTTTTGCAGACTTCAGCCGGGCTTGGATGTTTTTCTTTGTAAGAAAAGGCTTTCGTCTTGCCACCCTACCCCATAGCCCATTCATATGAAGAATATGGGAGATTGTTGTCACATGTAGCACACAGCCAGTACTTGCCAGAAATTCCTGCAGTTCCTTTAATGTTGCTGTAGGCCTCTTGGAAGCCTCCCTGACCAGTTTTCTTCTCGTCTTTTCATCAATTTTGGAGGGATGTCCAGTTCTTGGTAATGTCTCTGTTGTGCCATATTTTCTCCACTTGATGATGACAGTCTTCACTGTGTTCCATGGTATATCTAATGCTTTGGAAATTCTTTTGTACCCTTCTCCTGACTGATATCTTTCAACAATGAGGTCCCTCTGATGCTTTGGAAGCTCTCTGCGGACCATGGCTTTTGCTCTGAGATGCGACTCAGAACAGAACAGCTGAACTTTATTTGTGATTAATTAGATTCACTTTAAATGATGGCAGGTGTGTAATGACTTCTATTTAACATGAGTTTGAATGTGATTGGTTAATTCTGAACACAGCCACATCCCCAGTTATAAGAGGGTGTGCACACTTATGCAACCAGGTTATTGTAAGGTTTTTATTTTTCATATTTCCCCCTCAAAGATTTCAGTTTGTCTTTCAATTGAATTGATCACATTATAGGTCACATTAACATTTTAACAGGGGTGTGTAGACTTTTTATATCCACTATATAGAGTATATGTTACTTAAGTCACATAGCAATCAACACATGATTGATAAACAGAGAATATAAAACAGCGGGTAAAATTAATTCTAATTAGACAAATTATGTAATAAATGTGTGGGTGGATGTATAAGTAATTGAATGGAATTGGTCAACTAAGCATAAAGGAAAGTGTACGTAAAACAATAAAAACAATTTTTTTAAGTGTTTAAAATTAACTATTTACGAGTCTAAAAACTCTGTGTTGTACTGGTACTGTCTTTGATGGATAGATGCTGGTGCCTCTTTACCTCGTCAAGATGAACATTGATTTCTTTAGCTCTGAATGCTTATTTACTCTTGCATTCCATTTTTATTCCAAACAATTAGAATGGATTTTTCTCACTATGCTTTATATTCCCAGTTAACTAATCATGTTGATAGCAATGTGACATATAACAGGAACATGACAGTAACATATATTTTTTTAAAATCTACCAGACGAACTGGTAAGTGGATGTCACGTGGTTGATTTCCAAAGATATGATTTTGATTGTCTGAAGTCCACCCCATTGGTTGGATATAACCGTTCCGTCCACCCTAAATTTCACTACTTCAAGTTTTACATTTTAGTATTGATGCCTAAGTAGTAGTAGAATACATCTCTGGCGATATTGTAAGATTCTGATAAGTAATCAAGCTCTGTCAAAATGCAATAGGCTATGTCAAAACATAATTCCATTGCAAGCCCCAAAGATGGCCTAATTCCATTCCAAACAGCTGTGACATGGCACTTACGATGCACTTTTTAATGAATGATGTACGTGGTGGTTTGGGAAACAGGAATAAGTCTGTGGCTATGTGCATCGTTAAACTGTTGTAAGTGCCACATTATTGGGAAACTGGGCCCAGGTCTGTTAAAGTCTCTTGCACTTTACAGTAATTCTACTCCAATTAATTTAGTCATTGGCATTACAATGATTCATGACAATGAATATATTACTTTTTCAAGGAATGTTAATACAAGTTAATTTGCTCTTAAGTCAACAGTATATACGTATATCTTACTAATCTCCCCTGTGATTTTTCAGGCCACCAACCTGGCACCAACGGATCCCAATGGAAAGGCAGATCCCTATGTGATGGTGAAAGTTGGCAAACAAAGCATGGACAGTAAAGAACGCTATATTCCCAAACAGCTAAACCCAGTATTTGGAGAGTGAGTGGCAATAGGACTAAAAATTATAATTATAAACATGCAACTTCCTAGCGCGATCATATTAAACATTTCACCAAACACACTCACTTGTCAAACAGCTGACACTCATGAAAGAGGAATAGATGAAAATAGAGAAATATTAATGGGACTCTGGGATTAGCCAACATTTTTCACTTGGCTTTTTCTCTAAAAAAGAAGTTGAAGATTCTTTGCTAGGTATCAACCTTAGGGAAAAATCCACCGGGGCTTATAAACTTGATCCTGATCTGCAGGATAAACTGAATCCAGAGAATTTTTTACAGAAGCGGAAGCATGCATATGTACAATAGTGCTGCTCCTTTTATCTCTAGAGCTCTAACGCACATTTACATTATTACACTATTTTCCAGGGTTATTTCTAAATTTAGAAAACCGCTCAAGTGCTGCTACTATATAAGGGTAGGGATACTAGTGACATAGACATTTATCATCCTATATCTAAATCTGTCTTTCGTTGCTAAAATCCTGGAGTCTTTATTAAACGTACAGTTGCACTCCTTATCAGCAGATTGCATTTTGATCTGGGGGTTGTATTGTACTGCAATTAGATTAGTTGTTAATAATACTCCCAAAGCCTTGGATGAAAAATTGCTTTATTTATTGACCTGTCAAGGGTTTTTGATACAGTTCAACATTTCTATATAAACTGAACTCATTAGGCCTGGCCATGGACACCCTCTTGTGGTTTCAGAATTATTGAAAGAACTCAGGCTAATAAAACAGATTGGGTCGAATTTGCAGTTCTTGTAGTTGACAAAGGACTTCCCCAGGGTTCAGTTGTAGGTCTGTTTCTGTTGAGTATTTATAGACATTAGATCTGTAATTCTGGGAAAAACTGTACATTTCATTTTATGCCGATGACACAGTACTGTACATGTCTACTTCTCTTGTACAAGTGTTTGCACTCTTACAATCTGATTTTAGATTTATAAAAATTCACTTGTGTATCTTAAGTTGGTGGTAAATGCAAATAAAACAGACTAAACTGTAAGATATTCTCTATGTCCCAAGTTATAGGTTTGGATGATCTCAAAATTACTACTCTAGACAGTTATGTAATAGAATTTGTTACCTTCAAGATATACATTGGAATTTAGCTAGATGACGTGCTGTCATTTAAAGCACACATTTTGAAACTGGTTGAGAAGTTACATTTTAAAATTGGTTTAATTTATTGAAACAAACCAGGTCTGTCATCTCAGCATAGAAATTAAATTGTGCAAGCCAATTTTATGTCAGTATTAGATTATGGTGGTATTCTATTGTACATATGCATGCTTCCGCTTCAGTAAAAAATTCTCTGGATTCAGTCTATCCTGCAGGTCTCCGTTTTATTACTTAGTGCAAACTTTCAAACACATCACTGCCTCTTATATATTTCTATTGGCTAGGACTAACTGACTTCTAGAAGAGACAGACATTGGTTGATGTTTGTATATTGGGCTATCTTGCAGAATCTTCCTATTTCACCCAAAAAAATAATTGGAAAAGCAGCGGTTATAAGACACGCTCACTAGATTTGCCAGTAGCTAACAGCTTTTTGACTACCATGCTCCACATCCATTGAATGCCTTGCAGAGTGAAATTAAGTTAGATGTAGGGCTACAGGACATGGGCACGATATGCTTGACTTTGCAAATGTGATGTGACTTGAGATATGATAAACAACAATTAACAATTAGGTCCTTCTCATGTGGTTTAGAGCACGTCTTTGGTTAAATAATATGTGATTGACTCTGTCATTTCTTCATGTCTTGGTGAGCTCTTCTTATATGGAGTTACGCTTGCAGAAGAAGGGATGTGTGTGGTGTAACAGTACCCCTTCCTCAGCTCCACCAAAATAATAATATTGAGTAAAATATTCAAAGTAAGGTATTGTTGGAAGTATTTTGTCTGAACATATAAAACAAATACATACAGATGATCCACTTTGGAAATGTTGATGAATTCAATTCAGGTAAAATAAGTAGGCTACAGATTAAAATGGAAATTTTGATAATTTTGTTAGGACATTCTCATGTTCTATGGGCTATTTTTTCCACTTTGTATATGCCTTAGGCATATATATTTTAACAGATAGTGCATAGGCTATTCTAATTCTTATTTTTCAGACTTTTTTTATTAAATATTTTAATGATTTTTAATTACTGCACTTTTCCCGTCAGGTGCGATTGTCTCTGACCTGCTTTTTTGAGATGGATGATCCACTTTTGTAAATGTTCATAGTCTGTAGGCAATGTTTTTCTAAAGCATGAAGCATAATTTTTTTAGGCCATTTTCTTCTGTGTTCTATAGGCTATTTGTCCACTTTTGCCATAGACTAATTATAAAAAATGGCCTGTAAAATCATCATTTATTGGTATGACTGTGCATATCATAAAGCAGTTCCGCCGCCCCTGATTATTGATGATTGTTTGGCTGCTCTGGGCTGGGTTTGCGATGCATTTTTGGTTTTGTCAAGAGAGTTCTTTGCCACACATTTTTCATGCAAGTCCCTATGGCACTGTCTCAGGTGTTGAAATAAGTTTGTTGTGTTGCCGCATATCATTCCAACCATCGTCTTACAGGTTTTGCATATTATATTAGTTTGTGACATCTCTCTGGAACCTCTTCCTCTTCCTAAAAGCATGCACTACTCTGCACTATTCTTTTGCAGTATGTCCGATGCTACATCTTCAATGTTTCTGACTAGTTAGAATTTGCGGATCAGAATGCCTGCACAGCTATTATAGCATCTCCCCGACCCGTGCATGTTATTATTTTATAAGGTTGTGGCTATTACTTTTGTTAGTTATAAGGCCATCAACGAATTAGGATATTTTAAGAATACTCTCATTAACACCCTTTTAATAAATTGGGATGAGGGAGAGGCGTGACTCGAAACACTGCCTCCGCCGGTAATTAGCAGCAGCACGTCTTCACCAGCAACCAGCTTTCCCAATGCGACGTCAGTGTAAATTTCTTCAACAAAAATAGTTAACGAAAATATTGTTAAATACTTATTTTTCAGTGGCAGTTGATGAGACGATAACTGACTAGCAGTGGAGAACCATCAGGGCCCTCTCCGCCCTCAGATAGGGCCTAAGGATAGATACAAATCTATCATATATTTGTATATATATATATATATATACACAGTGGATATAAAAAGTCTACACACCCCTGTGAAAATGCCAGGTTTTTGTGACGTAAAAGAATGAGACAAAGATAAATCATGTCAGAACTTTTTCCACTTTTAATGTGACCTATAATGTGAAAAATTCAACTGAAAAACAAACTGAAATCCTCGAGGGGGAAAAATGAAAAATAAAAACTTTACAATAACCTGGTTGCATAAATGTGCACACCCTCTTATAACTGGGGATGTGGCTGTGTTCAGAATTAACCAACCACATTCAAACTCATGTTAAATAGAAGCCATTACACACCTGCCATCATTTAAATTGACTCTGATTAATCACAAATAAAGTTCAGCTGTTCTAGTAGTATTTTCCTGACATTTTCTTAGTTGCATCTCAGAGCAAAAGCCATGGTCCGTAGAGAGCTTCCAAAGCATCAGAGGGATCTCATTGTTGAAAGATATCAGTCAGGAGAAGGGTACAAAAGAATTTCCAAAGCATTAGATATACCATGGAACACAGTGAAGACAGTCATCATCCAGTGGAGAAAATATGGCACAACACAGACATTACCAAGAACTAGACGACCCTCCAAAATTGATGAAAAGACGAGAAGAAAACTGGTCAGGGAGGCTTCCAAGAGGTCTTCAGCAACATTAAAGGAACTGCAGGAATTTCTGGCAAGTACTGGCTGTGTGCTACATGTGACAACAATCTCCCGTATTCTTCATATGAATGGGGTAGGGTGGCAAGACAGAAGCCTTTTCTTACAAAGAAAAACATCCAAGCCCGGCTGAAGTTTGCAAAAACATCAAGTCCCCCAAAGCATGTGGGAAAATGTGTCATGGTCTGATGAAACCAAGGTTGAACTTTATTAGCCATAATTCCAAAAGGTATGTTTGGCGCAAAAACAACACTGCACATCACCCAAAGAACACCATACCCACAGTGAAGCATGGTGGTGGCAGCATCATGCTTTGGGGCTGTTTTTCTTCAGCTGGAACCGGGGCCTTAGTCAGGGTGGAGGGAATTATGAACAGTTCCAAATACCAGGCAATTTTGGCACAGAACCTTCAGGCGTCCGTTAGAAAGCTGAAGATGAAGAGGAAGTTCACCTTTCAGCACGACGACGACCCAAAGCACACATCCAAATCCACAAAAGCATGGCTTCACCAGAAGAAGATTAACGTTTTGGAATGGCCCAGCCAGAGCCCAGACCTGAATTCAATTGAACATCTGTGGGGTGATCTGAAGAGGGCTGTGCACAGGAGATGTCCTCGCAATCTGACAGATTTGGAGCGCTTTCACAAAGAAGAGTGGGCGAATATTGCCACGTCAAGATGTGCCATGCTAAAAGACTCCGACACAAAAAGACTGAGTGCTGTAATAAAATCAAAAGGTACTTCAACAATGTATTAGTTTAAGTTAGTTTATGCAACCAGATTATTGTGAGTTTTTTATTGTTTATTTTTCCCCCTCAAAGATTTCAGTTTGTTTTTCAATTGAATTGTTCACGTTATAGGTCACATTAAAGGTGGAAAAAGTTCTGACATGATTTATCTTTGTCTCATTCTTGTACATCCCAAGAACCTGGCATTTTAACAGGGGTGTGTAGACTTTTTATATCCACTGTATATATATATATATTATTAGCAATTTTGTTTTCATTGGTTTTAATCTATTTTGTCTAAATTTTAATGATTTTCCTATTGAATTTCTTCAATTTTTGTTGGAAAAAGAAGGGTTAATATCCAAGAGAAAAAAATATCCAATCAGTGCTCAACGCTCATTGGCTAGGCCCTCAGGCTTTGAATAGAAGGCACCTGCCAACGTAATTGTCATTGACTTCAATTAGAGCACCATTTTGGAATGACAGTAGAATCAACCAATCACAAATTGTCTTGTAATAGGTGGGATAATCGTATGACGCCTCATTAATTCAGAGCCAATAGCGAGCCTTATCTTGTTTTCTCACGCTTGAGCCCAGCTAGCCGTCTAGCTTTTTGCAGTGAGTGTACTTAAGGATTGCTATGGGCAGGCTGTCAGCCCTGGCTTTGATCTCAATAAAAAATAACTTATTTCGGATTAAAAATCAAAAGACAAGCTACGTGAACCTGCCAGGACAGGAGAATGGACTTACTACAATGTGTAATATATTATTTCAACTAGATCACTGGTTGTGTGGTTAAAAACAAGGGTAATGACGTTGCAATAGGAAGTACTGGGTACATGACATTTCTTGCTGTGGTGCATTTTTAAATTGTTGCAAGCTGGACATCCGAATACTGTACAACTCAACTTTATTCTCTCAGACAGCGTATAATCTCTGCGGTCTTGAAACAATGTGAGTCGTTGTGTGGTTGAATTTATTCCACCACTATTTGAGTGCCTGTTTTGGCAAATGTTTATCTGAAACGACACAACCATATTTTCTTCTGTGGTATATTCAGACACGGTATATTGTGGTATATTCAGACACGGTAAAGTGGTATATTCAGACACGGGGAAGGATGGGCTACAATCTACGGCTTTTAGTTTTCTGAAATTTTTTGAGTTTAGCCTAGAAATTCAATAGCGTCTACGAAAAGTGTGCCATGACAACAAAAGTGGTATATTCGGACTCGAGGGAGGATGGGCTACAATCTATGGCTTTTAGTTTTTAGAAAAATTTCATGAACGTTAAAAAACAGCTCCTAAACAAAGTGTACTCCTAAACAAAGTGTGTTTGCAAACAATTGAATGTGTGTGACATTACTACATTATGATTTAGGCTGTTTATGAAAATCCATTCTGTCTCTCATTTCAAAACTGCTATTAATATAGTAAAGCCTACTATTCATACGTTTTTGGGCGGGACTAACTGTCAGATGTAGCCATCAAACCCAGAGCAGCAGGTAGAATCAGACTGTGAAGACGGGGAGTGCTATTTTAGATCCTTGGCACGTCCCTGTGTTGCCCATCACTATTCCTAGTTTAAGCACATGCATCGTTTGTGTATAGGTGGCATGATTAAGGTATCGAAAAACCGAGAGGAGTTTTGGAAAAAACACAACGTCATTTTCGCGAAGTGAATAGGCTACAAGAATGGCGCATCTTTGCGGGTCTGACCTAGGAGTCCTTGCATTGAAATGGGTTATTTTCAGTGCCAGTGCATAGGACCGGACTCGTAATGTAAGCGATTGTTTTCAGATGCGTGAGTGCTAGGGCAAAAACAAAAACGTGCACCCCTTTGTGTCCCCAGGATCAGGATTAAGAAACACTGACTAAGATTAATCGTGCAGCCCTAGTTTGAAGTATTGCTGTCGATCAAGCAGTTTAAATATCTGATACTTTTCACTGTAAACTGTGATTGCTTTTCTTAGTGTGTGTGCCTTCTATCCATGTGTTTATTTGTTTAAAAGTTTGGGGTCACTTAGAAATGTATTTTTTCCATGAAAACATACATGAAATTAAACTCCCTGAATGTAAGTACTGTACCCCATATCTGGGGTACCTCTGTTACTTAATTAAATTCAGTTTTATATGAGAACAGTAGGCCCTATCTGGGTAACCAGGGTGTCTGCTGAAAGCTGATAGTCTTGCCTTTCCAGCTGTGCCTTCCAATCTTTGGTGTGACTCACTAGCGTAGAAATCTACCATGTCGTTATTACACATAACCTACTACATAATTTATTGTGGTTATTGTGGGTATACCTCTGAATAAAAAAAATAGTAGAGCAGGGTTTTGTTTCAACAGGGCCCTATATTTTACAATGGTTACACCCCCCTCCCCGATAAACAAAAACAACTCTCAAACCACAGTTATTGCCATATTCTTTTAATATGTTGTAGTTTAAGAGCTCCCTATTTAGTCTGCCAATTTCTCTTCAGCCCTTGTCGAGTCATTGTGTGTCTTGTCTACTGTTGTGTGTTTCTACCGTTTTGTTGCTTTTTTGCCTGTCAATGTTTGTTATTAAACCCATCATTGTCTTATAGCTCTGCGCATGGTGTCCTGTCCACAAAACCATTACAGTCAATTTGTTGAGATAATCTGAAGAGATTTCACCCCATGCGTCCTGAAGCACCTCCCACAAGTTGTATTGGCTTGATGAGCAATTCTTACATACCATGCCTTTAAGTTGCTCCCAAAACAGCTCTTTGTAGTGGAGATCCGGTGACTGTGCTGCCCACTCCATTATAGACAGAATACCAGCTGACTGCTTCTTCCCTAAATAGTTCTTGCATAGTTTAGAGTGGTGCTTTGGGTCATTGCCCAGCAGGAAATTGGCTCCTATCAAGCGCCTCCACTATGCTTGACAGATGGCGTCAAGCACTCCATCAGCATCTTTTCATTTGGTCTGCGTCTCATGAATGTTCTTTGTGATCCGAACACCACAAACCATTTTATGCTGTTCTGTGAAAGGAGCAGTATGAAATGTTGTATGTCATCTTCTGTTTCTTGGCAGTTGCTTGCATGGAATAGCCTTCATTTCTCAGAACAAAAATAGACTGACGTTTCAGAAGAAAGATCTTTGTTTTTGGCCATTTTGACCCACAATTGCTCATGCTCCAGATACTTATCTATGGAAGGCCAGTTTTATAGCTTCTTTAATCAGCACTAGTTTTCAGGCGTGCTAACATAATTGCATAAAGGTTTGTAATGATCAATAAGCCTTTTAAAATGATAAACTTGGATTATCGAACTCAACGTGTCACTCAGGAATGATGGTTGCTGATAATGGGCCTCTGAACGCCTATGTAGATATTCCGTTAAAAATCTGCCGTTTCCAGCTACAATAGTCATTTCTAACATTAACAATGTCTACACTGTATTTCTGATCAATTTGATGTTACTTTAATTGACCAAAGAAATGGCTTTTCTTTAAAAAACAAGGACATTTCTAAGTGACCCCAAACTTTTGAATGATCGTGTATATATATTACACTGCTGCAATACAGGATTCAACTGTAAAATAATCCTTGGTCTCAGCTTGAATACCTTGTGTAATGTTTTTTTTTATTGGAACCAGTTTCAAGGAGTATTCTAAACCTATCACTATACAGCTCTGGGAAAAAATTAAGAGACCACTGCACCTTTTTCTTTCCTAAAAAGTCAAAAAGGAAGGTTTTGAGTGAGGAACAGAAGGGTTAAAATTAGCGCTTCTTTTCCTCACTCAAAACTTTCCTTTTCAACTTTTTTGGAAAGGAAAGAAAAAAGTGCAGTAGTCTCTTAATCTTTTCCGGAGCTGTATATTATAGTGTCAAAATTTATATTGAATTCCTCTTCATACAATTGCTGTGAAAGGGATTGAACAGGATAAGTGCTGGGGTCAGCATTGTTTCCAATCTATCCAAGTCCTTTTGTCTGCATGTTTGACATGGGTGGACTTTTTACATGTTGTGTTTCTTTTGTAGAGTGTTTGAGCTGACCGTGTCCTTTCCCCTGGAGACGGAACTGACCTTGATGGTGTTTGATCACGACATGGTGGGCTCTGATGACCTCATTGGAGAAACACGAATCGACCTGGAGAACCGTTTCTACAGCCACCACTACGCGCGCTGTGGCATCGCCCTTTACTATGACAAGTGAGTGTCTGGTGGCAAGTTGCCTAGCAGTTAAAAGTGTCAGTGTCAATAAGGGCTGATTTCATGTCTGTAACCCAAGTGGGGGAGTGTGATATGGGAAGAAATAGAAAAATAATTATCAAAGTCATCCAAATGTATAGTACAATAAAATAGGGAAAATACTGCATATGCATCCACCTTATTATTATTGTTATTCCTGTCCATACAATAGAAATTACATTGTATCCATATGGCATAACCTCACCACTGGTTTTTACAGTTTCATTTTAAGCAGTTTTTTGGTTTTACAGAGATGGATATAACAAGTGGAGAGATTCCAAGAAACCATCCACCATTCTGGCAGAGCTCTGCCGGAAAAATGCAATTCCCTCTCCGGAATACCGTGAATTGGAAATCAAAGTTCTTAACAAGATCTTCAAAATACCTGATGAAGCGTTTCCTGAAGGTCTGTTTCCTTTTACATTTGGGATGTTGAGACAACAAATGACCATGGCAAGGATTCCGTTGCATATGTTGTCATTGGTTTTGTGTAGAGTATAGGGTCAAATGCTTAACCAAATTAGAGCTTTGAAATAGGCTCTTGTTATTATTTTCACTAATCCACAACATTACTTATATGTCCCACCTTTTTTAAAAGTTCAGAAGCAAATAGTGTATGCTACAGTATATATAAATAATGACACTTGGAATGGAAATCAATAAATTAAATAACAAATGTTTATATCAGCCAAATCTACATGTAGAGACCTCACACATTTCATTGTTAGAACTTGTAATTAAACAAAATGACTAGAGTGCCTGGTAAGTATTTGCCCCTTGTAGTCTTTGCATTTAAGCTGCCTTTAAATGTACTTGAATATAAAATATACAGTGAGGGAAAAAAATATTTGATTCCCTGCTGATTTTGTACATTTGCCCACAGACAAAAAATGATCAGTCTACAATTTTAATGGCAGGTTTTTTTGAACAGCGAGAGACAGAATAACAACAAAAAAATCCAGAAAAACATGTCAAAAATGTTATGAATTGATTTGCATTTTAATGAGTGAAATAAGTATTCGAACCCTGTGCAAAACATGACTTAGAACTTAGTGGCAAAACCCTTGTTGGCAATCAGAGGTCAGATGTTTCTTGCAGTTGGCCACCAGGTTTGTGCACATCTCAGGAGGGATTTTGTCCCACTCCTCTTTGCAGATCTTCTCCAAGGCATTAAGGTTTCGAGGCTGACGTTTGACAACTCGCACCTTCAGCTCCCTCCACAGATTTTCTATGGGATTAAGGTCTGGAGACTGGCTAGGCCACTCCAGGACCTTAATGTGCTTCTTCTTGAGCCACTCCTTTGTTGCCTTGGCCGTGTGTTTTGGGTCATTGTCATGCTGGAATACCCATCCACGACCCATTTTCAATGCCCTGGCGGAGGGAAGGAGGTTCTCATCCAAGATTTGACGGTACATGGCCCCATCCATCGTCTCTTTGATGCGCTGAAGTTGTCCTGTCCCCTTTGCAGAAAAACACCCCCAAAGCATAATGTTTCCACCTCCATGTTTGACGGTGGGGATGATGATTTCGGGGTCATAGGTAGCATTCCTCCTCCTCCAAACACAGCGAGTTGAGTTGATGCCAAAGAGCTCGATTTTGGTCTCATCTGACCACAACACTTTCACCCAGTTCTCCTCTGAATCATTCAGATGTTCATTGGCAAACTTCAGACGGGCCTGTACATGTGCTTTCTTGAGCAGGGGGACCTTGCGGGCACAGCAGGATTTCAGTCCTTCACGGTGTAGTGTGTTACCAATTGTTTTCTTGGTGACTATGGTCCCAGCTGCTTTGAGATCATTGACAAGATCCTCCCGTGTAGTTCTGGGCTGATTCCTCACCGTTCTCATGATCATTGCAACTCCTTGAGGTGAGATCTTGCATGGAGCCCTAGACCGAGAGAGATTGACAGTTCTTTTGTGTTTCTTCCATTTGCGAATAATAGCACCAACTGTTGTCACCTTCTCACCAAGCTGCTTTGCGATGGTCTTGTAGCCCATTCCAGCCTTGTGTAGGTCTACAATCTTGTCCCTGACATCCTTGGACAGCTCTTTGGTCTTGGCCATGGTGGAGAGTTTGGAATCTGATTGATTGATTGCATCTGTGGACAGGTGTCTTTTATACAGGTAACAAACTGAGATTAGGAGCACTCCTTTTAAGAGTGTGCTCCTAATCTCAACTCGTTACCTGTATAAAAGACACCTGGGAGCCACAAATCTTTCTGATTGAGAGGGGATGAAATACTTATTTCACTCATTAAAATGCAAATCAATTTATAACATTTCTGACATGCGTTTTTCTGGATTGTTTTGTTGTTATTCTGTCTCTCACTGTTCAAATAAATCTACCATTAAAATTAGAGACTGATCATTACTTTGTCAGTGGGCAAACATACAAAATCAGCAGGGGATCAAATACTTTTTTCCCTCACTGTAAATATTTTGGTTATTATATGTGGTTGGACACATCAGCCATTACACTTGATAAACATTTTAGATAAGATTCTAGAAACATTGAACATTTCTTAGGGCAACTAATAATTTATCTATTGTTTTTATAAAAGTTGCTGAAGCTGAGTACATGTTGTTGGGATCTCAAAATTACTATGCTGGAGAGTTATGCTATAGCATTTGTACAGTTGGATGACAAGTTGTCTTTTAAAACACACATTTCAGGACAGGTTAACAAGTTAAAAGTTGAGATTGTATTCTATTCAAACAAATCATGTCTGTCATCCTAGCAAAGAAAAGAAGTTGTGCAAGCCAAGTATTCCACTAAGTCCAGTCGACCGGACTATATAAGAGCATGCAAAAGAAAATCATTCTGGTGTCTTTCACATTAGAACATGTTTACATGTCCTGCAGAAACAAATGCGGTTTCCTTTAACTTTTTTCTGGGATAAATGCTCCTTTCATATTTATTTTCTGTGAAACGGAGTAGATCACTGATGGTGAAAAACATACATGTGGCTGCCTAAACTATTCTTTAGTATTTGTTATACTTTTTATGTTAATTATTTGAAACACTTTAGAAAAATGGTTTTCACTTTCAAAATGTGGAGTAGGTTTTGTGGGTCAGTGGAATAGAAATATCTAATGCATTGCATTTTTTATCTGGCAACAGAACTGAAGAATGTGCAAGGGTTGTATACATTTTGACTGTATGCAACTATATTTTGTATTTGTAAATGTATTACCTTTGAGAATGACCCAAAAAGGAGTTATTTTCTGTTATTCCAGTGTTGTACAGTGGCCTCCATAAGCATTGAAAGAGTCAAGTAAAAAAATGCTATTTTTGCTGTACACTCAAGGCATTGGAAAGTCTGACAACTTATTTCAGGCTGTTTCAACACATACAGTACCATTACCTTGAATGGGTAAGTGTTTCCAAACTTTTGACTGCTACAGTATTAGTAGTTTTACCAACTAAGTACTAGTAGTAGTTTTACCAACTAAGAACATCAGCACTTTCAGAGTTCCATTTCATGAGAGAATTAATATTAAAATAATTCAATTTTAAGAAAATGTAAGAAGTATAACTCGTGGCATTTAGTCATAAAGCCCTTACATGCCATAACAGCAGTCAGAGTCTGTGATCCATTGACATCACCAAAGTCTTGGTGTCATCCTTTGATATCCTTTGCCAAGGCTTTACAGCAGCCATTTTCAAGTGTTTCTTGTTTTGGGGAGTTTCTGACTTCAGTCTCTTCTTCAGCAAGCGATAGGCATGTTCATTTGGATTTATATCAGGAGGCTAGTCTAATGACCTCAGCCTAACGGGATCGTTCCAGTCCTTGTTTTGGTTTTATCTTGTCTTTATTTGGTCTTTCCTTCCTGTCTTCCCGCCCAGACTCAGATAATCAGTTTCATTAATTTAATTAATCTGTGTTTGTATTCACCTGTGCCCAGTTTCCTAATTTTCCTGTGTATTTAGTTATGTCCTTCTTCACCAGTCCGGGTGGGTTATTCCATATTTGTCCTAGGTTATTATGTTGTTCCAGTTAATTGGATTAAACTTACCTGTTTCTTTGAACTCTCGCGCTACCTGCACCTAGTGATGGGAGAAATAAGCTTTCTGAAACTTCAAGCCAATTGAAACCATTGCATTGAAAAAGGATTCACTGTTTCGAAACACTCTAAACATCGCACGCTGGCAACATCTGCAGGTCAAATACGTGTAATGCAACTGGAAGCCTGCCAGAAAAAAAACAGACCACAAAGTGATGTAGTGGGTGGCAATACGCTGGCATTGCATATTGGCCTAAACACTGAATAGTAAATTGATAAGTCAACAAGTGCTTAAGTGGAGCTAGATGTGGTATCTACCCTTGGAACATAGCATGAATGTTTAGCTTACAATGTTAACAAAGGTGCAGTAACATCTAAAGCGCAGCTGTGTGCGCGGTGGAAGATACGTGCGAAGGTTCCAATATTTGGAAATGTGCATGCATTGGAGTGTTTTCATGCAAGCAGTGTTTTCATAGACAGATATAGAAATATCCGTTAACACTAGAACCGCCAGTCCTTTTTGACCCCCAGTAACTGCCAGAGTATACGAATCGTCCCTATTAGCATACATATTCTCCTCCGCAACATCACCATCCAGCCAGAGCATCAGTTTATCTACTGGGTCGTCATCAAACTATGTGGAATAATCTAAAAAATAATGAATTACAGAATTTGTTTATGAATTTTAAGAAATACAAGAATGTGTTTGTATTGAAGGTCTTATCCTACGGAATAAAACAACTAAAATATTACATAGAATGATTATTTCTAAGAACACAGGCTGTAGAATTTTCATTAGTTTATTAGGCCCGAGAAATGTACAAAATGAAAATTACACAACACTTAAATTATTCAAAAATAAATCCATTAGAATTTAGTTTTCATTATGATTTCATTTTGATGATGTACAAGATATAATAACAGAGATTATCGACCAGTTTGCGATGATCAAAGGATATCCGCATGAATAGCCGTACATAGGCCTAAAGCACGGTTGCTTGTAAAACAATATAAATGTGATAAATAAATAAAGGAAAGGATGATTTACCGCCGCCTTCACTTTCACGATGCCTCCCGTGATCACGCCAGCCCCCAGCTGCTAGCTCCACATTCACGGAACACCCCAGACTCTCCACTATTACACACACCTGTTCCTGATTACTACAGCTTATAACTGCCCTTCACGGCCTTCTCTTCAAATAAAAACATTGCAGTGTATTATTAAATTAATTTTATTTGTAAATTAGATTAGCAGAGTAAAAGGATGATCAAATAATGATTTACAGTAGCCTTCATGAATAATGAAATTGACTATTTGATAAAATATAGGAAAGTGTTTTGTCATTGCTTTGAAAAATGTGGGCTACAAGCCCCCATGCATTTATACATCTTGCACAAACTTCAAACTTCTACCCCACAGTCAGCACACAGCTTCGGGGGTTTGTGTGAGCAAGACCGGCAAACAAAACGTTCTCATTGGTCTTGTTCCATGTGCACTTTCTGACTTGACACTGTGTTTTCTTGCCGGGTGTGAGCTGCCAAGGCTTGGGAAGAGGAAGAGTGGGACGTGCTGCCTCCTTGGCGGCTTGCTTCTTGGCTGTCTTGGTGTTTATGTAGTTTTCTCGGAGCTCACATGCCAGATCCACTATGAAAGGTTTTCTGCTGATTGTCTTGTTTAGACATTGCTTGTACAGCACGTGTGCGTTGATAGCAGCCATGTCTAAAAGGTTGTGGAACACCGCAACAGGCCAGCGATGAGTACCTCCTTTTACATCATTGGTATTTCTTTTTGTGAATAATTATTTGGCCTAATACATTTGTAGAATCTTACTCTTCAGTAAAATAAGCAGAGAAAATTCAAGAAGAGATGATAGGGTATGTATGCGATATAGTTTTTCTCTCTTAATAAAAAGAGTAAAGGTGTAATACGTTTGTTGAATTGGTGATTGATAAAGAATGTCTGGTATTTTGTTTTGTGAATAGTGATTTAGATTTACATTTTAGATTTGCATTTGATGAATTAGCCTACACAAGAATGCTGAATCTCCTATTGAAAAACAGTAAAGTGTCATACATACATTCAGGGCCATAGGTTTGATTTCAAATATGAGGGGGACAAATATTTTTTGCAAATGCCCATGGTTTTGGAATGGGATGACAACAAGTTCATATAGGTGTGATGGTTGAGGGTCCACATACTTTTGGCCATATGGTGTATGTGCACTGGTGGACACTGTCGCTTTGATTCTGCTTGACTAAACATGAAAAAAATACTGCCTTCAGCCATTTAATTTAATATTACTTAGGTAAGGTATTGTCTGTAATGTGTGCTCTTAGTAAAGAGCTACTACTAAAAATACAACTTCAGTTTTGCCTAGTGAATACGATATTATTATATGTGTATTTTTAACATGATATCAATATTTAATTTTTTAAATATCACGGTTGTCGTCAATACCGGTATATCGCGACACCCCTAGTGTGAACTCCGCTGAATGGGCATAAACAAAGACCAGCTCTCTGGCAAGTGTGAATCTTTCAAACCTCTTTTCTCAGAACTAAGTAGAGCAGATTATCAACTTTTACAGTAGAATAGTGGTGAGGGAACGGGATGATTTATAAGCGATGTATTCAAATAAGAGGATTGGGTGAAGAGACAGTTTGGTTACTTTATAATTGGATTTGTGCAGAACAGCAAGGCCACCACCACGGCCGGTGAGGCGGTGTGACACAGGTAGATATAACCAGGGGGAGTAGCTAGGCTCAGAGAGAGTAAATCATCAGATTGTTGCCAGGTTTCCATTGGGAAAAGGAAGTCCAAGTGATTGTCTAATATGAGTTCATGAAGCAGGGGAGCTTTGTTTTTCATAGAATGGGTGTTTAAGAGAGCAAGGTTGGTAGAACGCCATGGTGAACTGAGTTTAAGGAAAGTGGTAGATTGGAGGGGGGCGAAGACTGCTGAGATTGACAGGTCGAGATGATGGATATGGATGGGGGTGGATATAAATTGGAGTGGCTGGCTTTTCAACGTGGTGGAGAGAAGTCTGGTGGTGGAAAGTCAGTGGATATAATTCAGTCAGGTGGTGGTAATCCAGTCGGGGATGAAGCATAAATCCATAGATGCAGTTCCATCACTTCCAGAGGTGAGCAAGCATGTCAGGAGTCTAACTACGATGTAACACTGCTAGCTAGGAAACCCAGCAACGCAGTTCACGATCGCAGAAACGGGCATCGCACATAGAGATACGTGTTACTGAATTGAGCATAAACAGCAACTATGGTGCATATTGGGAGTAGAAAAACACTAAACAAAAACGGTTGACAAGAAAAGTAGACCAAATGAAAACTAACTGCACAGTTCCAGGCAGGGGTGTTCTGGGACAAAAATTCTTCCCTGGCACTATAGCCACACCAGCCCACATTACCACATCTGCACATCCCCATCCATGGACACACGCATTCACTACCTATGTTTATGTACAAATGGTAGTGCTACTAAAATATTACAAGTGGTACAGTATATCAGTTATTTAAACCTTTAATCTATAAATGACTGGCAGGCTATGTTCACTACTTTTTAAAGAGCACATGTTTATAACAAATGCACACATACAGTGCAATATATAAAAAACCAATGGCTGTGCATCTGAATTGGTTGTACCGCTGTTGTGTGCTGTCTGTCTATACATTTTATCTGCTGTCACTGTCTTTACTGTCATTCTACAGTATGTTGTTCTTTGTTGTCACAGTCTGTCTGATTCTCCTTGTTCCTCTCTGTTGTCACTCAATGAACTTTGTCTGTTTGTCTGGTTTGGCCCATTTACAGGCTGCTAATAATCCTAATCTAATGTTCCTATGTATCTGCCCACTTTGCTCCCCCTGCTTCTCCTGTCTTCACTCAGCCCTGGATTATTATGGTTTTCTCCTGCAGTTTTTACTTTTTCCAACAACGTGATACCCCCTCTGTCACTTCCTGAAGTCCACGATCATCTCCTTAGTCTTGCAGACATTGAGAGAGAGGTTGTTGTCCTGGCACCATGTAGCCAGGTCCCCTACCTCTTCTCTGTCTCCTCATTGTTGTTGGTGATGAGACCCAGGATGGTGGTGTTGTCTGCAAACTAAAGGATGGCGTTGGAGTTGTGTGTGGCCAAGCAGTCATGTGTGAACAGGGAGTACAGGAGGGGATTAAGTATGCAGCCCTGGGGGGCGTTGATGCTCAGAGACAGTGCAGGGGAGGTGAGGTTGCCTATTCTCACCACCTGGGGTCTGCTTGTCAGGAGGTCCAGGATCCAATTGTAAAAGGGAGGAGTTAAGTCCCCTGGTCCTGAGCTTAGGAAAAACCTTAGCGGGAACAATAGTTAATGACAAGGGGGAACAATAGTTAAACAATAGTGTGAGCGTCCTCTAGTCCATTAATTACTCCGTATTGGTCCTCCAGCGCGTGCGTTTTATCCGCCTGCGGGGGGTATGTAGACTGCTGTGATTATAGCAGAGCTGAATTCCCGCGGAAAGTTAGAAGGGTCGTACTTTTATAGTTAGGAGCTCCAGGTCTGGTGAACAGTGTGTTGAAAGTACTGCAACATCCGAACCCCAGCAAGAGTCAACCATAATGCAGACCCCTCTGGCTTTACGTTTACCTGACTCCGATGTTCTGTCCTGTAGTTGGAAAAACCAGCTGGGGTAATGGTCGAATCAGGCAGCATAGGGTCTAGCCAGGTCACAAATGTCAGCACACAGCAGTTCGCAATTTTCCACTGGAAGTTAATCCGAGCATGTGGTTCGTCCATTTTATTGTCCAGGGATTGAACATTTGCGAGTAAAATACTAATAGTAATAGTAGATTCCAGTATCTCGTCCGAGATCTACATAGGATACCAGCACGTTTGCCTCTCTTCTTTCTCCTCTGTCGGCTTGTTGGTAAACAAATCGGTGGCAGGACAAAGAATTCACAGCAAGCGTAAGTAGAGGAAAAATTCTGTATTGAATGATCAACGAACTTCCAAAACTGTATGAGTGACAGTGCAGCATGATTGCTGGTCACTGCTCATTGCTGAAAACACCACAAGTTTCTTTTCCAGGACATTCTAAACCGTTGAGTTAGCAATGCCCAACTTCTGTACTATAGTTCCAATTGAGTTCCAATTCTTTTTAAGCATCTTAATCGCTTGGTTTCTTTTATAGACAGCTCCCTAGTTTTCATGTTGTATAATGCCGACTGACACCAGACCCAGACTCCAAAGGGAAAAGCAATGGATGGAATTGAGACTACACAGTCACAGCTCTTTGATGTGTGAGCAATCAGTGCAACAGGAAACACCTGATCAATTAGAAACCCCTGTGAGCCAAATGCCCCAATACTTATGCCCATAAATAGTGAAGGGATGGAACTCTGACAGTGCTGTTATTCTTAGGTGTTAAAACATGTAAGTGTTAAAGGGGACAGAAATAAAAGATGACAATTGTACTTTTGCCCCATTTTCATCTTTTAGTCATATTTTCAAATAACTTGCGCATACAACAAAAATAGCAGTTTTATATTTACTGTCCCAGTCTTTGTGCAGGGCACTGTATGTGGCACTGAACATACCATAAACCAGAGGTGTCAAAACGGTTCCATGGCGGGCCGAGTGTCTGCAGGTTTTTGCTCTCACCTTGTACTTGATTGATTAATTAGGTCACTAATTGATTAGTTTCTACCCTCAGCTGGTTGTTTAGGTCTGAACCTGGAACCAATTTATAGGAAAAAACAAAAACCTGCTGACACCTGGCCCTTCGTGGAACTGTTTTGACACCCTGCCATAAACAAATGAAACTCTCTCATAGTCCTTTGTGTACTCAGAGTTGCTGAAAAAGAACAAGAAGACGGAAGAAGATCTGCAGGAGATAGAGGAGCACAAGGCCCTTAGTGTATTGCACCGCTGGGGGGAGATGAGGGAGTTCTGTGAGGGAGCCTGTCCCCTTGTACCAGAGCATGTGGAGGTGCGTTCTCTCCTCAACCCTGAAAAACCAGGACTGCCTCAGGTAAGTGAGCATTACAGTTAATCAAATGAATCAAAACATACAGTATGTTTCCTTTAAACCTTTAAAAGTGCTTAACAAACATTCTAGCAACTAACACTTGTTGTGGAAAATTGTTCCTTTTTTCCCACAAAAAAGTCATAACTCAGGAGTTTATGAATTCAAAAAATAGACTTTAATGAAGATCATAAAAGCCACGTTGACCTTTAGAACAACGGACCCTAAGACACGGGTCTCACTCTTTATATATTTCCATCGTTACACAACTCATTTTGTTTGTTTTCTGTGCTCAGAGAAACAATCATCCTTTCCGAGATTCTCACTTTCCCAAATACAACGGATTCATACACACTTTTTGGAGAGTCAAGGAAGGGCAACTGGTCCTCCTGCCCTCCACATGAGATAAAAACTGCAGCCCTTGTGGGGTGCTCCTGGTCTGAATGTGTCAGTATCAAAAGTGGTCCAAGGAAGGAAAAGCAGGAAACCGGCGACAGAGTCATGGGTGGCCAAGGCTCTTTGATGCACGTGGGGAGCGAAGGCTGGCCCGTGTGGTCCGATCCAACAGACGAGCTACTGTAGCTCAAACTGCTGAAAGAGTTAATGCTGATACTGATAGAAAGGTGTGCACACAGTGCATCGCAGTTTGTTGCGTATGAGGCGGCGTAGCTGCAGACCAGTCAGGGTGCCCATCCTGACTCCTGTCCACTGCCGAAAGCGCCTACAATGGGCACATGAGCATCAGAACTGGACCACGGAGCAATGGAAGAAGGTGGCCTGGTCTGATGAATCATGTTTCCTTTTACATCACATGGATGGCCTGGTGTGTTTGTGTCGCTTACCTGGAGAACACATGGCACCAGGATGCACTATGGGAAGAAGGCAAGCCGGCAGAGGCAGTGTGATGCTTTGGGCAATGTTCTGCTAGGAAACCTTGGGTCCTGCCATTCATGTGAATGTTACTTTGACACGTACCACCTACCTAAGCATTGTTGTAGACCATGTGCACCCGTTCATGGCAATGGTATTCCCTGATGGCATTGGCCTCTTTCAGCAGGATAATGCACCCTGCCAAAATGCAAAAATGGTTCAGGAATGGTTTGAGGAACACAACAACGAGTTCAAGGTGTTGACGTGGCCTCCAAATTCGCCAGATCTCAATCCAATCGAGCGTCTGTGGGATGTGCTGGACTAACAAGTCCGATCCATGGGTCCCCACCTCGCAATTTACAGGACTTAAAGGATCTGCTGCTAACGTCTTGGTGCCAGATACCACAGCACACCTTCAGAGGTCTAGTGAAGTCCATGCTGGGGGTGCACGATATATTGACTCAATACTGTTATCGCAATATCACGTTGTGCATTATCAAAATCAAAAATGGCACGGAAAGTATGCGATATTCCGTTTATTTTGTGGAGAGATGCGCCCATTGGCTGTGTGGCTTAGTTGTGTTCGATTTAGAGCCCGCTTGAAACTGCTATATAATGATCGTGTTTCATTGGCCAGTTGCCCTGTCACATGAAAGTGTGAGCGCACGGGTCCATTACACGAACATACCCCATGGAGCATACCACGTGATGTGTGTGCATACTTCAGAGACAGCAAAATGAGTCAGAGGGGCGAAAGAAAAGAAAGGACAGAAAGAGAGAGAGCAAACCGAGTCAGAGGAGTGGTAGAAAAAAGAAAGAAAAGTAACAAGATTATTGTGGCTCAGGGTGACGACAAAACAATTGAGATCGATGAGGAAACGTTAGTGGCCAAAAAGTTACGTCATAGACTGTAACTGTAATTTTGATCCACGTCACAAAAAGCATTACAAGTATAATCCAAAATAAATATAAACATCTTAGCATTAAATTGAGTCAGGAGTTTAGCAGACTGTGCGATAAATAGTGAATTTTTGTCCGGTATTAGCTATAGATGCAATGCTTTCAAAATGCCCTTGCACTAGATTTGAGATTTAATCAATTTAAAAAAATTCAAATGATGTACAGTTGTGCTCAAAGGTTTGCATACCCTGACAGAAATTGGGAAATGTTGGCACTGATTTTGAAAATATGACTGATCATGCAAAAAAACTGTCTTTTATATTAGGATAGTGATCATATGATGCCATTTATTATCACATAGTTGTTTGGCTCCTTTATTAATCATAATGCTTACAGAAATCACCCAAATGGCCCTGATCAAAAGTTTACATACACTTGAATGTTTGGCCTTGTTACAAACACACAAGGTGACACACACAGGTGAAAATGGCAATTAAAGTTAAACCTGTGGCTTTTTAAATTGCAATGTGTATAAATAGGTTATTGGATTTTAAAATGTACATTAGTTCAAGAAATTCCATAACAATAGTCTATGAGTTTGTTAGCTCTCACATGGATGCATGGAGCAGGCTAGATACTGAGCCATGGGGAGCAGAAAAGAACTGTCAAAAGACCTGCGTAACAAGGTAATGGAACTTTATAAAGATGGAAAAGGATATAAAAAAGATATCCAAAGCCTTGCAAATGCCAGTCAGTACTGTTCAATCACTTATTAAGAAGTGAAGAATTCGGGGATGTCTTGATACCAAGCCAAGGTCAGGTAGACCAAGAAAGATTTCTGCCAAAACTGCCAGAAGAATTGTTCAAGATACAAAGAAAAACCCACAGGTAACCTCAGGAGAAATACAGGCTGCTCTGGAAAAAGATGGTGTGGTTGTGTTAGAAATCAGCCGTTTCGTATAGTGTTTGAAATAATGATTAAGTACCCGGTTGTCAAGGGAGAGAGTAATTCAATTATTTATTGCAGCATTTGATAGTTTTGTTCATGATGTTACAGACTCGATACTCGGTCTAACAAACTCGAGCTCATCTCACTCAGTAGCCCATTGGCTACTTACTGTGGCGCTTTGAATGAACGTGACTTCCTGTGTACAGATAAACAGATGTTCTTTTGTTATCTAAGCATTAACAAGCATACATTCATACACTTCAACACTCCCCCTATCAAACATTTAAGCAAAAAACATTACATGTTTGATGAAACATTAAAAGTACAATTCAATACCTAATGAAAAGAAATGGTCCATACACTTATATTTCAAATGACTAAGACAAAACAACAAAAAAGACTAAGTGACCAATGAGGTCTTATTGTTCTTTAAATGAAAGTGAATGTAAACAAGCCAACTGACACACCCCACTCTGACACATAACTCAGTGTATGACAATCATCAATCCCTCCCCCACCTCAGATTATAAGGGTTGAGAACATATTGACATCAACAGGCTACTATCAGTTTTAACGGTGTTCAGCAGAAAATCAGACGAAAACATAACATCATGATTAAACATTCCCCCAAAGTCCATTGAACAATCAAAAACTCCCTTGTCCGTATCATGATCCATGGGACAATATCATACAAAAGACTTGTGCATATCCTGTGTGTACTGTGAAAGATTCTACCTTTTATAGGGAAGGATTCACTATCCAAACAACATGATAGCTGCCATAATGTTGATCAGTAAGCAGGTTAAATCTATTCTATTCAACCATTAAAATGTTAGACCTTACATCAAACAAAACAATTTCCAAATTTAGCAATTAAAAACAAATCCTGTGATTGGAAGATTTTAAACATAACAGACGCCAGTGCTCCATTATAACTGTGCAAACAGGAAAAACTAAATTTTTCATGTAACTCCTTGTAAGTACCAATTTGATTCACTCTTAACTCTCGGTTCAACTCTTACCAATCATAATCAGTTATCATATATAATCAGAAATACAATATTTCCTTTACATAGTCTGAAACTCCAGACTCTTCTAGCGAACAGTGTTCATATTTCCTTTGCGGTTAGCCTACAACGCTTTGTATAGCTAGTTTGCAGTCTGTGTCCATGTGATCATTTGTTTTTATGTTTTCAAGATGATTTTGCTTTGTGTTGATTAAATACTGTGTCTAAAAAGCCAATACCTGTGATTGGCCCTGTTTGAAAGTTAAGCGTTCCTCTACTTTAGAGACTAAACTTGGGGGCATATCCTAAGAAAAACTTGAGATTAGATTCAACTTTATTGTCATTGAACGTATAAGTACAGTACAACGAAATGCAGTTAGCATCTAACCAGAAGTGAAAATGTACAAGTATTAAGTATAATGTATGTACAAGTGGGATGTATAGATGTGCAATGAAGGCAAATGCAAGTGCAAATGGCAGTTCTGAACCCCAATTTGCTGCACGCGTCTGGTGCTCTAAGAAGTTTGACAGGGTTGGCAGGTCTGCCACCAGTACAACATGTCCTGTTCTGTAGACATGGCCTTTATTTATTTATTCATGTTGTACCTGTCCAAAATGACTGTCAGTTGAAATAAACACTTGTTATTTTCATATGTTGTGAATCTATTTTGACCAAAACATTTTGTTGCTGGCCTTTGGAAGAACTAAAAGAGCAGTGCCAGGGAATTGGAAGGATCTACCGGGCACACACAGAGTGTTAGGGTGCATTATTTCCCACATAAACAAAGTTAGACTTGCAATGCACATGTTGTTTTCTACGTGAAAGCCCCAATTTGTGTCTCTTATTACCATAGAACACTTAGGTTTCACTAGTTCTTGTCCTTACTGATCTGTACCCGGTTTTCTCAGGGCTATGTTCACATGTGGATTGATATGTTTCCTATGGACGTACCAGCGCCTCCACCTATTGATATCAAACCCCGGCTGCCTATAAGGTAATCCAGACAAATATTCTACGTTTAACAGTGCCTTTGATGCACCATTTTGCATTACATACTAGAATTCACATCCCAAAGATAAATAAGCAACACCCACTTTCCTCTCTCACTGAAGCTATGAATTGCGTGTGATCATCTGGAATACTGACGACGTTGTCCTGGATGATGTCAACCCTTTCACTGGAAATCCATCCAGTGATATATACATGAAAGGGTCAGTTAAAACCACATCTTTACACATGTACACACATTTGACATTATGCTATCTTTTTTGAGACCCTAAACATTATTCCCATTGAAAAATTGTTTCCCTAACCTTAATATTAACATAAAAAAACTAACCTAACAAACGACCCTAGATCTAAACCTAAACTCCAACCACCCTAACCCAATTATAACCTTAACTCTAATTATAACTGAAGGTATTTATCTTAAACCTAATTCATGACCCAATAATTATAGTCTTTTCCCTTATGGGGATTATGAAAATGTCACATATTCCTTGGTTTACTTACCAGATATCCCCTTTATAAAAGAGTTAATGGATTTTAAGTATATGGATGATGTACATATTAATAGTGGACATATTTTGTCTGTATTGACATGCAATTGTTTGTCACTGTATACAGCTGGATTAAAGGCTTAGAGGGGAACAAACAAGAGACAGATGTCCATTTCAACTCCATGACTGGAGAGGGGAACTTCAATTGGCGTTTTGTTTTCCGGTTTGACTACCTCCCCACTGAGAAAGAGATCATCTATAAGAAAAAGGAGTCTATCTTCTCTCTGGAGGAATCTGAGTTTCGCCAGCCTGCTGTTCTTGTGCTTCAGGTCTGGGACTATGACCTCATCTCCGCCAATGACTTCCTGGGTGAGAGGTCACAATGAGTTTGTGTCTGTGTGGTTCAATTCTCTTACGTGTCTCAGTCGGTCGTGCATGGCACTTGCTAGACCAAGAGTTGTGGATTCGAGTCTGGAGACACCCGTAAGTATTGTGTATGCATGCCTGGCTATAGGTTGGTTATCGATGGTAGCATCTGCTAAATAAAATGTGCATCTGCTAATTGCATCTAAAAGTTAAAAAAAGAATGCCACTTAATGATCAGTAAACTCACAAAAATGGCAGGGTAAACTACAAACAATTGCCTCAGGTCAGAGACATCATGACACATCAGGAGACATTCAGGAGAGATATTCAGGTTACTCATTTGTTGCCACAAGCACACTCAGCATTGAATCATAGCAAACTTACAACTAAGATGACAAATCACATTACAAATCAACTGTGATGACAGAGTCTTTGACAGAAGCACTGAAACATTTAGAGTTTGAGGAACATGCAGGAAAGTCAGGGGTTTATTTACTTAAGAATCATAGTATACACCACCCAGGCTTTGGTAATATCATGTAATGTACCTCACAAAAAAATTCAGAAGTAAATAAACTTTTCATGTGTTCAATGGGAAAATCTCAAACAAATCTCACATGTATTAGACACAGCAGGCTCTGAGCTACTATCTAATCAGTGTGTCATTGAAATCATCCCAGCCCCATTTAGCCATTATTGGCAAATTCAGCATGTTGCTTGCACTGTCGGGGGTTTGCGCGATTGATTATCAGCTGATAGGAACTAAGGGTTATGGAGGACTAAATGTGCCATAATGTTAAATAAATATATAAATAATTAAATAATTGCATATATAATTACATTTGTAAATAAATATATACACAGTGCATTTGCATTGTGTACACTTGTGCATTGTCCAAATGCAAAATACTTCATTTGGACTGTGTAAACTTTGTCCAAATTCAATGGGCCAGGCACTTTGATTTGATAGAACTGTCCTCATTGGACTGAAGTGTTTTATGCTTGGAACAATGTAATTGGACACTTGTGAGCAAACTATCAGATGTGAGCTTTCAATCAAGTAGCACATGAATGAGTGTCAGTGTTGCCTTGTCCAGTATTGATTTAAAAAAACTGGACTACTTTAAAAATGATTTAACCGGAGAATGTGACAGAATTCGGGAAATGGGTCCTATCGCAAAATTTTAGTTTGGCTTTTTATTGCATTTTATAAAGGTCCAGACTTAGAGCTTTGTAATGGTATATCATACAATACTGTTTGATAAAGTTATGGGAAAGATATGCAGCTTTAAAAGTTGACTATCTGCTCTACTTAGTTCTGAGAAAAAAGCCTTGAAAGGCTTCAACGTAGTTCACACCCTCTTAGGCCTTAACCCCACCCAGCAATTTAAGTATTCAAATGAGGCCACTCTGGCCTTGTGTTAAACTGGTCTGGTTGGTCTCAAATAAACACATACAATATCAAACCAAATGAAATGTAATTGTTTTCAAATGCACTTGATACATCAGGTAGAAACAGTACAGTGAAAGGTAAAGTGGCTTAGCAGCTGGATTCACAATAAATAGTAGCAGCAATGTAAGTGCAGAAAGTTTGAGTGCAGGTGGACTGCCAGTAAAGACAGATTAGGAAAAAGACTAGGCATTATCTCTCTCTCACACACACACACACACACCTGGGTGAATGACCGGTCAATGGGGTAGCTTTTCAAACTGACTTGTTCACTTTTGTGAAGACAATGCAAACATAATAGCTAGGCATAATCACACACACCTGGGTGAATGACCAGTCAATCAGGTAGTTTATCAAACTGACTTGCTCACTTTTGTGAAGACAATGCCAACATAATAGCTAGGCGTAATCACACACACCTGGATGAATTACCGGTCAATAAGGTATCTTATTATCAAGCTAACTGACTTCCTCACTTTTGTGAAAAGCTAGTTACCCATCAAACAAGCTAGAAACCAGGAAATGTTAGCTAGCTGGTAAGTTAATGTTGTTACCTAGCTAGTTAACTTTAACAGTTACGACACTAGCTACAGTATAGCTAGATAACTAGCAATGCAAAGGACTTTGACAACTTTCTGAAAAAGAATTATGTAGCTAGTCAGCTAACTTTAGATTCACCTGTATACATGTAAGAATGTTTCGCGGTAGACAGAAAATCCCTTGATTACTTACAAAGTCCTTTGCCGTTTGTGCTTGGTCTGTTGACTTTGTTTACTACGCTGTGTGTTTTCGCTACAGTTCACACTCAGTGTTCAATATGCCAAGAATCTGTGCATCTTTCATTGTCTCTGTCATGGATGCCATGGTTGCCCTCTGTTTGTAAATGTAATCCGTGGACAGTTGTTTTATACAAGACGAGCCAGCATTTTCTTTCCGGCCATCCCCGCGTTTGCAATCAAATGCCAGAATTTTGTCCATTTAAGGTCCTATAGGCCCCCAACACACGTGGAAATTTGGGCGAGTTCGTCCCGTGGGGGGCGCAACAATGTATCGTCAAACTTGAGACTTTCAAATAGCGATATATCTGTGCTCCTTAGAGCTGAAGTCACCAAACTTATGTCAAAATTTGCTTCACCTTGAGGAAAACAAAATTGCCTCTTGCACATATGAGCTCCCTCATCTTTGTTTCTCTGTAAAAGTTGGGACGTTGTGTAATATGTGACAGAATTCAGGAAATGGGTCGCAAAATTTGAGTTTTGCTTTTTCTTACATTTTATAAAGGTCCAGATTCAGAGCTTTGTAATGGTATATAATACTATACTGTTTGACAAAGTTATGGAAAAGATATGCTGCTCTAAATGTTGATAATCTGCTGTACTTAGTTTTGAGAAAAAAGCCTTGAAAGATTCAAACTGCCAGAGAGCTGGTCCTTGTTTACACCCATTCAGCGTAGTTCACACCCTCTTACGCCTTAACCCCACCCAGCTATTTAAGTATTCAAATGTGGACACTCTGACCTTGTGCTAAACTGGTCTGGTTAGTCTCTAATAAACACTATTAAATATATATATACTATATCAAACCAAATAACATTTAATTAAAGTTTTTCACATGCACTTCATACATCAGGTATAAACAGTACAGTGAAAGTAGCTTAGCAGCAGGATTCAATAAATAAATAGTAGCAGCAATGTAAGTGCAGATAGTTTGAGTGCAGGTGGACAGCCACTGTGCTGTTTAGCAGTCTTACTGTACTGATGGACTGGGTTGTCCACGTCACTTTTTTGTCTACTCATAATAGGTGGTCTTAGTCACACAGACACCTGGATGAATGAATGGTCAATCAGGCAGCTAATTTCCGAAATAAGTGACTTGCACACTTTTGTGAAGACAACGGAAACATAAAAATAGCTCGGCATAATCACCCCTCTCCTGAAACACACCTTATATAATTTGTGTAATGAGAATTAATTTTACCCGCTGTTTTATATTCCCTGTTTACCAATCATGTGTTGATTGCTATGTGACTTAAGTAACATATACTCTATATACAATGGATATAAAAAGTCTACACAACCCTGTGAAAATGCCAGGTTCTTGTGATGTAAAAGAATGAGACAAAGACAAATCATGTCAGAACTTTTTCCACTTTTAATGTGACCTATAATGTGAACAATTCAATTGAAAAACAAACTGAAATCTTCGAGGGGGAAAAATGAAAAATAAAAAGCTTACAATAACCTGGTTGCATAAGTGTGCACACCATCTTATAACTGGGGATGTGGCTGTGTTCAGAATTAACCAATCACATTCAAACTCATGTTAAATAGAAGTCATTACACGCCTACCATCATTTAAATTGACTCTGATTAATCACAAATAAAGTTCAGCTGTTCTAGTAGGATTTTCCTGACATTTCCTTAGTTGCATCTCAGAGCAAAAGCCATGGTCCGCAGAGAGCTTCCAAAGCATCAGAGGGATCTCATTGTTGAAAGATATCAGTCAGGAGAAGGATACAAAAGAATTTCCAAAGCATTAGATATACCATGGAACACAGTGAAGACAGTCATCATCAAGTGGAGAAAATATGGCACAACAGAGACATTACCAAGAACTGG
>JACXGI010004292.1:7372-23739 GCA_016801175.1 Esox masquinongy
CCTCCTCTGCCTCCTCCTCTGCCTCCTCCTCTGAGGGACGTGGTGGGAGAGGGAACGGGAGGGGAGAGAAAAAGAAAAAGATGGAGGAGGGAGAGGTGAGGGGGGGAGAATGAGAGAATGACAAGTGAAAGAGAGGAAGGTGAGGACAGCCAGGTGAGGCGGTAAGCGGAGATAATGGAGGAGCTCCTGTCCCCTGTCAGCTCCTAGATTTACAGTCAATTCAGGACCCCTGCTCCATCAGAGATTAACAACAGCTGGTTAACATGTGTATATGCTTTATCCTGGGCGCACACACAGACAGACAGTGGGACGAACACACACACACACACACAGACAGACAGATGGACATGCACAGACAGACAGAGAGACAGACACAAAAAGACTGGCAGAGAAGGACACAGACATGCAGACACACAGGCAGGCAGACAGCAGGAAGGACAGACAGACAGGGCTATGGCAGGAAGGACAGACAGACAGGGCTATGGCAGGAAGGACAGACAGACAGGCAGATGGCAGGAAGGACAGACAGACAAGGCTATGGCAGGTAGGAAAGACAAAAGACAACAGACATGCAAATTGCAGGACAGAGAGACACACACAAACACAAGTGTCAGGAAACACAGACAGACACACACACACATGCACACAGACACACACACACACACACACACACACACAGAGACAGACCAAGAGAGACAGACAGACATTTGTCCTTTCATTTCAGATAGCATAATGATCAAGTCCAAATGTGATTGTTTATATGAGGTGTGTTGTCCCAGGTGAGGGTTTTAATTCTCCCACTATAATCAAACCTGGGTAGCAGAACAGAAGGTATATAGTCAGAGGTGAAGGGTTAAATTCTCCCACTATAATCAAACCCAGGTAGCAGAACAGAAGGTATGTAGTCTGAGGTGAAGGGTTAAATTCTCCCACTATAATCAAACCCAGGTAGCAGAACAGAAGGTATGTAGTCTGAGGTGAAGGGTTAAATTCTCCCACTATAATCAAACCCAGGTAGCAGAACAGAAGGTATGTAGTCAGAGTTAAGGGGTTAAAGTCTCCCACTATAATCAAACCCAGGTAGTAGAACAGAAGGTGGGCTGTGACTGTTACAGAGGACAATAATCTTAAACATTTAGATGAACAGTCTGAAGGAAGCAATTTTTTTTAGACTAGCCTACACAAATAGCATATTCCTGGCATGTTTAGTCTACACATTGATGTTTAAGTGGTATTTTGACTGAAGAGAATGTGCTCATTAACCTTTGGAGGAAAGGAAAACACGCCAGTATCTCCTCTGCAATATGGATCAGCCAATTAAAAACCAGCAAAAAGTAAGTGGTTTGTTCCATTGATTTGCTCTTCTTCATTTAAGCCGTCGCCCTCCGACATGACCCCGAGCTGTCTGATCAAACACACCCAGGATTCTGTCCCCCTTCCCTGAAAAAAAGTCTGAAGTGGCATGAAATGAACTGTTGTCAAAGGCGGTGTTCTGCAGAGCATAAAACACTCAGGAAGATGATTTATTGTGTTGTTCTGGATGAGAGAAAGAGTGAGGGAAAGAGAGAGAGAGAAGGAAGGGAAGAGGAAGAGGGAGAGGCGCAGACAGGAGGCCTGCTTTGTAAGCATATTTGTATGGGTTCCGACAGATGGAGACGTGGCCACATCGAGTGCATTTCTATAAATTGGAATATGTAGTAATTCAGTCTGTGGAGAAGATGTTTGACACTTTGAGGGATCTGTCTCTCAGTTTACACTGACATTTTTAGATCTTATCCAGAACCACTTTCTGTATCAAATTAGGGTTAAGTGCTTTGCTCGTGGGCGTACCTAGAGGAAAATCACCTTGTCGGTTCAGGGAGTCAAACCGGGGAGCACTCCCTTGCTCTCTGTCTCAGTTTCTAGATGGAGCACAAGCACCCTCTGCCTGACTCCCAGATGTGGGAACAGAGCGAGCGGGGCTTGGTAATGGAATTGACCGTGTTAACTAAACAGCTGCACGCACAGACCGAGCCCATCCCAACAATATGCACGACACGGTCGTTTATCATGCACAGCCCGGACAGCACCTGCCAACAAGGATTTTTGGCCTTTTTCCATGTTCACTCCTCCGAGACCCCAGTCAGTTGGGGCTGGTGTTGTTTTTTTTGGGGGGGGGGGCGCCGGAACAAAATGGCTGTCAATGTGGCTAGTCTCGCACAATGTTGTTTTGGAAATGGCAGATGGAAAAGGAGGTTGGTTGATATTGGTGAGAAGAGTTTCACAGAGGAATTTTTTTTTATAGCGGATTGTAGGGACCAAATGTTATGTATGCAAAATAATGAGTGAGTTTTGTTGCATACGTTTTCTTCCTATCTAAATATGTGTCTTAATGTTATAGGTTGCTAACCTGCGCCTTTTTACCCCAACAGTGGTCAGCAAATGCTTACCATCCAATCATGTTTTATCAGCTTGGCAGATCTCAATACACATTTCCTGTGTCATCCACAGTCACCATTTTCTGTCCACAAGTTTCCATTTTGCCTGGTTCCTCTCCGCTTCCATCCCCCACTTTCCCCTCTTTCATCCCCCCGGCCCTTGTCTTCCTCCTAGATAAGAGCAGTAGCTGCTCTTTGGCCCTGTCCCCCCCCCCTCTCGGATTTGTATCTCGCAACACGAACCAGGACGTTGGAACAGTGTGCGTGTTATTAAGGCCAATTTCCAATTGCTCTTTATTCCTGTCACCCTGCCGTTCCACTGGGATAAGAAAGGAATTTAATGGCCACTGTTTGATTAGCGCAAAGCTAATGAAGACCCAGGCTAGGGACAGTGAGGACAGTGGCTGATTTAAATAGCGAGAGGGGGAGGCGGAGAGAGCAAGGATGAGAGGCCATAAGCGAGAAATTGTCCGTAATGAAGATGTATGTAAATGTGGTTGATGACGAAGCTGGATATCACGCTGTGATCTAAACAAATATCAAAGCACCTTGTTCTCCAGAAACCAAAGTCTGACACAGCCAAGTGTAGACTAAAACCATGGATGTTCCTGTATCACTGTGTATCCCTCGTCACTTACAAACCCCGTTCATCCCAGTGTGCAGTATTTATACACACTTATATATCCAGTGTTGTTTCTGCCCGGCACCACACATCGAGGATAAAGAGTTGAAATTGCATTAGCATTAAGATTTATGTCTGGAGCGAGCACACTGATAAAACAGCAGTGTCGATGTTGCGCCTCACTTAAACACTTTTAGCGCATTAGCGGAATGGGCCCATTGTTATCGACTACGGCAATAGCTGTTCACAAGGGTCACATTCCAACAGACGATCGGTCAGAAACGCTACCTCCGAGTTTTCTGATGGAGATACGCCACATCGCGGTTCTGGAGGAAGCACCCTGTGAGGCCAGGTCTTCCCAGTCAGTTAAACCAAAAGCCTCCTGTGTCTCCCCGGGGGCAGGGTTGCCTTGCTGGACGGTGAGCGGGCTCGCCCCGTGCCGTCTCACAGGTTGCAGGTTTTTAGAATTTCCTCAGAACAGCCCAAACTCAACCATAGTCGGGCTCCCATTCAAAAAGCAGGCATCTAGCCAGTCTCGAATCAAAGCGTCTTGCATATCGGCGTTCTTCTCGCACTGTGGCATTTGTTGGCACGACAACGGCAGTTGTTTTAAGCGGGGCGGCGTGGACGGGTGACGGAGGCTATAAAAGGGGGCTTTTGATGCCCGCGTTCATTGCCAAAATGTGTGCCAGCTTAGCCTGCCCAACGGTGATCTGCCAACCCAAGGAGCAGCTGGCTACCGCAAACGAGCCCACCAGAAAAGTAAGGGAAAATGATTTAAAGAACCAAGATAAAGGGAGGAGAGAGGGAGATGGATGGAGAAAGGGCCTGCAAATTAGGAAGAATTCCCTCATTCCGGCATTTAATGAAACGTTAGGCTGTGTGATGACTGTGGAGAGACGAGCAGATGGGGTGGAATCATTGCCGGGGTTCATTTCGTCAGGCCTGGCTCCCAAAACCAGGGGCACATTATTGCCAACAAGGGACGTGGTGGGCATGAAGAGAAGCCCAGCTGAGTTTCAGGGCTGTGTTTGTCAGGCCCACATTTTACAGCGCATGTTTTTGCGGGTTTAGGGAAATACTTGGCTCCTGAACAATATGGTCGGATAAATAAGAGACCCTAGTGTGTAAAACAAGAAATAAAAAGTCTTCACAGGTACAGATACAAACACTCTGGATAATCTATACAATCCAAATATCAGTCTTTGAGCCTCAATCTATTCTTCTCTGCTTCCTTTCCTTTTAATTCCCCCTCTCTCTCCTTCTTTCCCCTCTATCTACCTCTTTCTATCTCTCTATATATATATGAGCTTGAGCTGACAGATGTGTTGTATGTCTGTTCACCTCCAAGGTAACACCAATCAAACACCTCCTATTCGTTACTCTGCAAAGTCTTTATTTTATTCACTGTGCACTGTCACCCTAAATACACCATCGCACCGACAGACACAGGTTCTTACACACAAACATATCTTACCTACATGCAAATTCTCTAAGCATTTTAGCATACGCGCGACATGTCATTTCAGCTTGCCTCTCATCCCCGTTTGGCGGAGGGACAAAAAAACTGCACTACCCACAATTCCCTGCCTACAGCCCCTTTATTGCTGTATTCACAAGCCCCTTACACACGTCCTCCCCTTTTACTACATGTGATCTGCACCATTGGTTCAGCATTTCAGTGCCTCATGCCGAGGCGCCACCTCTGATTATTCATTACACTTACGCTGCTCGCACTTTTCTGTTGGCCCCTTTCACTTTCACTAATATTTTTTTTTAATTGTGAATGAGTCCCTTTCTCTAGCCCTCCTTTCCTCCTCCCGTATCCCTACGACTTCATGCACTTTTCTCTCTCTAACCGTCCTTCCCTCTCTTTCTCTCACTATATTTTGCATTACTTTCCTCTGCTATCTCAAACCCTTATGTCCCGCTCTCTCTCTTCCTCTACCTAAGGGGAGGGTCTGCAAGAGAAGCTGGTATATTTGTTTGAGGGTGTCTCATTAGGAACAGCCAGACCTCCTGCAATCTCAGAACAAGCCCCCTGGCTGTCTTTGCCCTGTGTCAGCTATCTGCTGAAAGAGAGGGACGGAGAGAGGGACGGAGAGAGGGACGGAGAGAGGGACGGAGAGAGGGATGGAGAGGGTGGAGGGGTAGGGAATGCCAGCGGCAGAGAAAGAGAAGCAGAAGATAGGAGCAGAGGGATTGAGAGGTCTGGGTCAGCCATCTTTTAAGGCCTGTCTGTTTCTCCTTTTTTGTCTCTTCCTGTCTGGATCTGCCTTGGTAACGGCAGAAGAAGAGGGAGGGGTGAGAGAACATGTTGAGCCCCCCCATACCCCCCCGGCCCCCGCTGCAGTCATCATAAACATGTCTCTGTCAAGGGCCCAGGGTCTAAGTGACTGCCTCTGGTGCACGTGTGCTGTCATCGCATGGGTTGGAATCTGGCCCACTGCTCTGTCGGCAGTGTACACTCTTCTCTGCCAATCACCTCTATCCAATAAATCTTGTAATAAAATAGAAATATGCCTCTGTCACACTCGTAGCTGACAACATCCTGCTCCCGCCGTTCTGCTTCATTGCTTCAGTCTGTTCATGCAACATGCAGCACAAATCCCATGTTTTGACCCGTGTCAGGATTCCTGCACCAAAAGCCCTCACCTACTGTAAAGATTATTTTATTTGGGGTATTTGAATGATGGCTGGCCTGTCCCTGACCTGTTGGATTGCTAACTCAAACACACACACACACATACAAATACTCACTCAAACACAGACTGTCTCACACACAGTGAGACACTTTGGCTTCCTTGTGTTAGCTTCACCTTCCTGCCAGGAACATAGCTCACTGATAGTAAGATTGTTTGCGTCTCTTCCTCCTAGGTCTGATGGTAGGTAGAGGCAATAGGTCTCCAACAATCAGCATTCAGAGAAAACTGGTTTAGTCCAGGGAAGGTGCTTCATAGACAGACTGGCTGAGTCCCAGTGTAGGTACTTCACAGAAAGACTGGCTGAGTCCAGGGAAGGTGCTTCACAGACAGTCTGGCTGAGTCCCGGTGAAGTTGCTTCACAGACAGTCTGGCTGAGTCCCGGTGAAGTTGCTTCACAGACAGACTGGCTGAGTCCCAGTGAAGTTGCTTCACAGACAGACTGGCTGAGTCCCTGTGAAGTTTCTTCACAGACAGACTGGCTGAGTCCCAGTGAAGTTTCTTCACAGACAGACTGGCTGAGTCCCAGTGAAGTTTCTTCACAGACAGACTGGCTGAGTCCCAGTGAAGGTACTTCACAGACAGACAGGGAGGGTTGGAAGTGGAAAAACAAGGAGAGCTAGAGTGGGCGAGAGAGATGGAAAGAGAGGGAGGCAGGGAGACAAAGAAAGAGAGAATCTAGGAGCCATATCCCATACCGTCTCATGTGGGGAGAAGTTAATGCCTCTTGGCATCTATGAAACATTTTTTTTTAATCTGCCAAGGCTGAGAAAGAGACGGGGGATGGAGGATGGAAAAAAGAGACAGGAGGAGGGGGTCTTTGTATGAAATCATCTCCACTTTGGAGTGATCCTCTTAGGGCTTTTTCCTGAGTGCTGTCAGCACATCCCCAGGTCCCCTGCAGGGAGGCATTGAGGCGAAATTAAGTTGTGAAAATCCCCGTTTTTTAGTGGAGATGTGGTTTTATTGGACTTGTCAGTAGGGTGGAGCAGCATGTCGCCGTGGCTACAAGGTGTAGCCATAGAAGGTTTGATCTACAGTGATTCTGTGGATCATCATTAGAAATGCAATTGGATATTGCGGCGATCATGGTCAACGCATTTTGTGTTTTACCCGGAAATGAATCCATGTTCTTCCTTTTGCTGCAGACTTCGCTGCAGACTTCACTGCTAACTTCAGTGCTAACAAAGAGTGCCATAAGTTGGCAGATTTGCTGAACAATGTTGTACCTGCAACCACTGATCACAGAATAAAGTTGAAGCGAACGTTGCCTGGCATTCATAGGGATTGATTGAACCATACTGCTATTGTTTATAACATTCCTACATTCAAACGATTTGTTACACCAAACCTAATTACAATGATAAAAGTGTCTGTTGTTCCATTTTGCAGGGAAAACGTGGTTAATTACACATAAAATGTCCGCTGTTTGTTTTCCAGAGACAAGCAGCCATTTTTCAGACAAACATAATTCCTCACGGTCGCGTGGCCGCACTAGAAGCTGTTTTAAAGACGTCATCTACTTCAAGCAGGATGAAATGTGCGTCACGCCGTCCTTGTTAGCTTGCTAATGACAAATTAGCTACAGAGCGTACACAGGGATAGATGCTCATGAAATTTGTTTTTGTTATTTGGGGGTGGGGGAGGGTCTGGTTATCCTTGCTCATACTGTGTTGTGTGCTAACGTGCCTGCCTCGTTTTATTAAGTCACGGATCTGTTTGTTTTGGTCTTCCAGAGATGTATTATTTAAATTTTCTTGTGGTTATTAATATGAGTCTAGGCTAAATGTGTGTCTCTCTCTCTCTTAGTAAACACGTGCATGTTAATTTCTCGGTAGTATATGGTAATGAGACATGACTCTGCAGATAATGTATACGGTGCATTTAAAATAAGTGGATATTCTGTAGGACACATAATTGGATATTATCAACATTTAATGTGTTTCAGAAATAATTATATTTTTGACAGGTTTTTTTCTGTGTTTTTAGCTTTACAATAGTTTCCCTTTAGGTAAACTGTCTGGAGCCTTGAAAAATCAATAGAGGTACAGTAAATGTAACATAGTAATTTGTTATCCATCACATCAGTGATTCCTAAGTAGTTTCCGAACATGGCTGGATATGTTCTGAAATAGCCCGGAGCTCTGTATTGCGCTCCGCTGTTAGACTCTTTTAAAAAGGAATCAGTCAGACATGTTTGTGTTTTTATGTGGCCCTACTTTGGCCCAATTGTCCCCTTTAGCTGTTCTCAAGTGCCGAGGACCCATATGAGAGGGGACTGTCCTGAGAATTAACAAGCAGCCGGCAACTATATCTGACGCATGTTAGGGTTAGGGTTATGTTATGGTTATGTTTCCACCGGCGGTCATAGTAAGTTAACCGGTCTGAAGCACTGGATAAGTAACTGACTGACGGCCTTTTGGCTGACTCACCACCGTCTGTATTTATTGTCATAGCGGAATTCTGCAAACTCCGGTTGACTCATCCGTATGGTTTCATGTGCCTAAAAGACTCACCACGTCGACTTTTACCATTCCACGTACGGCATATGTTATACCTAAAACAGAATCAGCGACCCTGGCATTGCCGGCGCCACGCTCTTCCAACTGAGCCACACTAATCGTGTTGCGTAACGTGGCAACGGTGAGATGCCGGTGCTAATGTCGATGCGGTGCGCCGTCCGCCATCTGGCTCCTCCCCGCGACTTGACGCCGTTCACGCTCCTGCTTCTGTTTGTTTGTTTACGTGTTTGTTTACTTCATCTCCCGCTCTGTTAATCTATTTTATATTTGCCGTGGTTCGGGCCGGTTGGCTGTCACTACGGCGTCGGGCCTGGCAGAGTCACTCTGAGGCCTTATGCAACGGACTGGCTTTACAGCCGGCTGTGCAACGCCGCCAACCTGCCGACCGAGAGACAGGAAGAGATAGAGGATGTCAGAGATGAAAACATGGCAGAGAGGGGAAGGGACGGGGAGAAAGGGGAGGGAAAGGGGTGCAACCGGAGGTGTGTGTGTGGGGGGGGTGATGAAAACTTTGATGGAAAGATGCAGAGAGAGAGGAAAAATCTGGCCTTGAATCGAGGAGGCGAGAGGTTCAGTTGGGGTTTGAGAGAGATGGAGGGAGAGAATGACAGTAGCATCGGTGGCAGATGTGAGGAGAGAGAAAGAGAAATCTGTTGGAACCATTCATAACTGGGTCTCATGGAAGCAGAGATTTGCAGGGAGAGAATGAAAGAAGGATGCCTCCAGCTAAATGTTCTGGTTCCAGACACGGCACAGCAAATCTCCTTCCCTGTTCCCCCTGCGCTTCTTTGTTAAGGCTTTGTCTCATCACATTATTGGTTTTGCTCTTTTTGTTTTTCATTGAAGAGGTCCGTAGGAGCTCAACGACAGACACTCATATATTTATTTCCTATCGTCGGTTCGTCTGTGCATCCTCTGTCTTTGGCAGGCAATACCAAATATGGTCCTCTGACAGGCGTGGAGGAGGAGCCTGTTTCAGAGCCCTGTGGTTTCTAAACTGTGTGAAACTGCTGATCTTTTTCTCACTTGCTCTCTCTCTATCACGTCAACAACTCAGAACAACATCAGACAGAGGGAGATGCTGACATTTAAGATGGCCTCCCTGGCCCTTGTGGTCTTGGTTGAAAACAGTTAACGAAAATACACTGTGTGCTTTCGACATCTGCCCCTATATATGAGATGGCTGTGAAGAAACCCAAACCCTGCGTTGATCGACCCATGGACAGAAGATGCATCTCGTCCATGTGTCAGACCAGATACACACACTCAGCCAAACGCAGACGCGCGCTGGCCAATATACACACGTACACCAACCTACATGTACGGAGAGGGAGCGTCTGTCAGGCCTTCTTTCATCTCTTTGCTCTTCATCTACAGCGCCTTTGAAGTCGGACGCCCTGCAGTCTGCACAATATACTGTCCAGAGGAATAAGTGCACAAATATCTCTCCCGCTTTCTCCCACTGTGGGGGAGGCTCTCCATCAATCACTATTTGTGTTTCTCTGCCCCGTCCTCTCTGTTTGTTGCCCGCCTCCTTTTGTCCGTATCCCTCCGTATACTCCCATAAACCTCCAGTCACCTTCCCCTCAGACCCAAGGTCATCGACCACTAGCTTCCCTTCACTGCCCATCACCTGGCCGTCCAACTCCATGTCCATTACAAGCCCTCGTCCACTCCACTCCATCCTGGCTCCACTCAGTCTAAGTTGCCATTAGAATGCTGCTCTCTGGCCAACTGTGTGTGTAGTCCCGGTGGTCATTTTGTGTCAACACTGTCCCAGAATGAGAGTTGAGAAACTGTATTCTGGCAACGAGATGCGTAGTTCTTTTGCAACAGATAGTCTGGCAATCCAGACAGGATTTAACGGAATGGACCAAGGCTAGCTTGGTTCGTGGGATCAACGAGCGGTCTGTACGAGCGCTCTGTATGTGTTAGGCTACTTTCTGAAAGGCCATTTTCTGAATGTAACGGGTAGAAGCTATGAGCTATCTCCATTTATAGGGTGAGTATTGACTTGTGAACCCCAGGAAGGCCCCAGGAGGAGCAGGTAGTCATGTAAAAATACTGAAATATACAAAATGCTTACCTCACACGCTACAGTGCAAATTCAAAATCAACCTCCCAATCCACTTGTCATGTGAATTTCTTCACTATGTCAGCGGTACTAGAGGCTGATGCATGGGTTGTGGTGCATTGTAAACTTTACAACGCTCATTTTCACAATCTTGTTTTCACCTACTGTAGGTGAATTCTCATAAGGCCTCGGTCGGGGAGGCTGGAGCAAAGCATTAGCCCATGTTTGTTGTCTTCTACCTGGAATCTAGTCGGTATAATCGCTTAATTCGAAAGGCTCCCGTAGCCCACCACCGCGGCGCGTCGTCGCAGATTAAAAGGGATGAACAAAGATGCCTGACCTTTCCAGGGCCTTATGGCACCGTCGCTGCGTCGCATGGCAGCTGTCGGTGACCCCCCCCCCACCCCTCGTGTTTCACGAAGAAGGAAACCGTTTTCCATCCCTCGTCTTTGCCCCCAAGATGCCGTCTGTTTCCCCCCATTGCCATGATCAGCGCGGAAACCTGGCTAATGTGACATTTCTTGTAATTTCACAGATTGCTCCATCACGCGCTGTGAAAATGTGTTGTGCGTCGCAGCCTGTGAGTGTGCTGAATAATTAAGACCAGGAGAGTCCCTGGGCTGAACCCCTCTGAAATATTCAGCCGCCTCTGTCTATCCAGCCCATTTGATTGGCAGGTTATTAGGGGCCGGCAGAAATACTGCTGCAGCTACATTATGGGTGGGTGGAGGTGTGGGTGGAGGTGTGTGTGTGTGTGTGTGTGGTTTGATTCAGGGGCTCGCGTGTGACTGCCGGTGATTAAATCTTTGAGTCGGCCCATTCGCGCTCTCGTTGTCGCGGCTGAGAGGCGCCTCCAGAGCTATCGCGCGTGTCATCAATCAGAAGGGCATTTTGGGTAATCAATAAGTCGCGCCTGGCATCGTATATGCAGAGCGTTGACACAAGGTCCTACCTAGATCACCGCTCAGATGCCCCCCCCCCCTTATCTGCATGTAAAACTGTTAGGCTCCGACCTCCCTCCTCTCCATCTCCTCCTCCATACCGCAGGGATACAGCTGTTGTTGTTTTTTTCAGTGAATTCCGTTGGCTGTCTCACACTGGGGGCTGGTTGATGTTGCCAGAAAATCACACCAGCATTTTATATTAATTTTATTTGTACTAATTGGCAATTCACAATATATTGTATCTCACTTTCATTTTTTTTTTACATAATCATATAACAAAAGATGTTCAGGACTTCTGAAGTTATGCCTTGGGTAAATATAAACAACAATCAGACCATCTGATGATTGTATTATTTTATCAATAATTCATCTCTGATCTGTCATTGGAAATGCAATTTTTGTGACAAATGTTATCAGGACAATCCATAATTCACATCCACTAATAACTACTAGCTTCTTGTATCAGGCCTTGTAGAAAATGAAGGTCTCTGTCTCTCAAGCAGAATCCCACAAGCCATGAATATATCACTATATTCCAAGTCTAGACAACGTGGATCTGTTTGCTTTCTGAGAAGGTAGAACAGCTCGACTCTGTTTGAGTAAACCTGTAAACCTCAACTTGTTACATACATTCTGCTCTTAAAAAAGGATTTTGGTGACAAAGGCATTTTGAACATCACAACATATTAAATTTGAATGAATACATTTAAATTGATACATAGCACACACACACTCACACACATACAATCACACACTCCCAAACACATCCAAACACACTCACACAAAGTGTACCACCCGTACTGTCCCAGCGTTCCATCAGAGGCCAGGTTCCCCTTTGGAGTGGCCAATTTCTCACCCGTAGCGGAACGTTGTTCTACGGGTCTCAGGGACATAGCTGTGTCTGTCATAATAACCCCTGTGTCTGTCATAATAACCCCTGTTTCTGTCATAATAACCCCTGTGTCAGTGGCAGTCAGTTAAATAGATAGTCAAACTGCTGGGGTGTGTGTGTGTGTGTGTGTGTGTGCGGGCGCGCATGTGCGTGTGTTGAGATCAACCGAGTTCTCCTTGGCAAACGTGATATCTGCACGATTCCGGTCAGCCAAGTCACAAGTCCGGGGTCTCCTAACCACTCGGTTGATTTAAGAATAGACAGGTTTTAATGAGGACAGGCTGTTTCACTGCTAATAAAGATACAGGGCTAATTCTAGAACAGCTTGTCTTTCGTCACCGTGAATCATCAGGAGCGTTAAATCACATCATTAAATGGAACACTAGATGTTACCAAGGCTTCTGAACTGGGTAATTTGGGTCCGGGACTCTGACTGAAAGAACTGCCAAAACTAGTTTATTATTCGAATAACTTTGGTAACCAGTTCATAACCGCATTAACAATAATCTTAGGGTTTTTTTTTTTGCGTCCCTTCCTAAGGACTGGCCAGCTATGATGTAGGATAGCAGTGATGTCAGTTACGGAGAGGGTCAGGCACGTGTCAACTGGAAAGGGTACTGTATAGGAAAGAGGCATGTGCTCTGAACGGGTTGAGCCTTACCTGGGGACGAGTCGGCTTAGTGGTATATTAGCCGTAAAACGCCTTACTGCCTACAGTAGCTGTGATGTGGGCCCTTTATTTTTACATTTCAGTCATTTAGATGTTTTTGTCCAGAATAAGTCACAGACACAATTAGGTTTAAGTGTCTTGCTCAAGGGAAGAGCAACATGGATTTTTTTTTTTACATTTTCACCTTTCAGGTGGGAACCAGCAACCTTTAATTTACTGTCCCAATGCTCTTGACCAATAAGTTATCTTCTGCCCCTTGTTAAAGGGTTTATCTATGGACTGAGTACTTTGGACTTGTCTGTTGGGATGAGAGACAGCTGGTTTTGTTGTTGAACTGCCTTAGGGGTAAATACACTACTCTGCTCTGTTAAGGTGAGCAACACCTCATCCTATTGTGTGTGTCTGTGATGTCCCAGAATGCTTTGCTTTGGCCCAAATCAATGGCTGTTTACAGTGGGCGTGCAATATGACAAACTCCAGCTGATTCATGCTCACACACCTGCCTTGAATAGGACAAATAAAAGACAATATACATTTGATTCTGAGGTGCTTTCTGATTATTTTCCCATCAGACACGACCTAAAATAAAGCCCTGGAAATGGAGATAATAATGAAGGGGGCATCCTGAGATGTTTGATTCATCCTCTCACCCCCCCCCCCCCTTTGTTCCAGGGAGAGGGAATTGATTGGCCGACATCGATTGCAGGCCAAGCTAATTGGCCGAAAGTAATAAATATGTGTAGCTCTTTTACGGCCTGCGAAAATTAACATGGATTCTGTGGAGCGTCTTTGTCATTATTGTTATTCCAGTGAAACTGAGGGAGCAGATTGCTTGATTAGATGCAGGCTGGTCAAGGTCAGTGGTTTTGTTTAATCAAGTTTTGTTTGCCGACGACTCCCAAGGCCTTATTAATTTAGTTTTAACTTCAGTCTTACGTATCAAACAGGCTGAGTCATGCGGATGCATTAGCTCAGTTATTCTCTCTCACTTTCTCTATTCTCGCTGTCCCTCTTTGCCTATTCTCTCTCGCTTTCTCTCACTTTCTTTCTTCTCTCTGTCTCTCTGACTGACTCACACTCTTTTATCTCTCTCATTCTCAACCCCTCCCTTCCTTGTTTCCCTAGCGGTCTTGTCTCCTCTCTCTCTCTCACTCTTTTCCTCTCCCTCCCTTTCCCTTTCCCCCGTCCAGCCCTTCATCTCCTCCATCGGCTGATGTTCAGGGAGGGAGGGATGGTCGGCGTGGGTATACATGCATTGCCTTTTGCACTGGTTTTCTGGTGGAGGAGCAGGTGCCGGTGTTGACACACTGAGACGTGGGCTCATTCAGGGAGGACCTGTCAGACCAGCTCATTAGAAGACCTGTCACTTCTTGTCTCTTTATTTAGTTGTCTTCGGTAGGCTGGCCGTCACAGCAGGGGGCCAGCCTGCCACCACACAGGACAAGGGCCAAATCAACAGAAAAATAATCGCACACCGCTGTCATTGTGGGACAGTAACGTTAGCTAGGTGTAATGATTAATTGCATTCTTTGGTGTTTGTGTTATTCCAGCGGTGAGCTGGTTTGACTGTGAACTTGGCCGTGGGCTCAGTTTCTGGATTTACATAGTCAATAGAATATGATTTAGGGGTTGAGTATAGAGAGGTGTAGGATATTGTAGATAGATATGATGTCGGGATTTTTCTGTCTTCAGTCGCCATCATCCTGAATATCTCCGTCTTAATCACTATATTCATTACATACATCTTCATCATCACAACATCATCATTACAGACATCAACACCAAAACCGTCATTACCAACATCATCATCAGCAAAACCCCAACATAACCACCTTCATCACTGTAACCATCATCATTATCAACATTATCATCACTAACATAACCACCTTCATCCCTGTATCCATCACCATCATCATTATCAACATTATGATTATTATTTTATCATCACCAACATAACAACTAACATCAACATCATCATCCACAACATCATCATGATTTCAACATAAGATCTATTGTATCGTTGCCAAAATCACCGCCATCATCACCATCATCATTATTAACATTATCATCACTACTGTATCATCACCAACATAACCACCATCATCACCATAACCATCATCTCCATTATCATCATCGCCATCATCACCCTTTCCATTTATCTCACAGTGCACTACATTCTAACGTAAGTTAGTGAAACCCTCTGTTGTCGAACTTCCTCTGAGCTGGCATTTCATACTGTGTGCTAGTTAGAGTATTCAGTCACGCATAATCTTGTTTATTTAGACCAGAAAATTAGATTGGAAAGTTGGGAACCGGAGAGCCGAGGATTCACTTGCCGAGGGGATGAGAGAGGAGAGAGTGAGATTCGCACCTGAGTGTGGCTGTGGCTGGAACTGTTTGTCGATCTCAGTGCAACATGGCTGCGTTTGAACTGACGGCCATTTTAGATCAGTTTTCCTCCGTGTGTGTCTCCTCATCTTGAACAGCCTTGAAAGTGGTGTACTGTGGTAACAGGTGAACACTGTCTCCAAGTGTTCCCTCCCAGTGGTTATCACATCCAACCATCACATTTTATCACATTGTCACCTCTCATTCCTTCCTCTCTCCCGTTCTACCCCTTCCACTCTCCCGTTCTACCCCTCCTTCACTCCCTGCCTGCTCTTCTTTTAGCTCGCCTGCCATGCTGTGATAATTAGTCAGCGCTAAAATAATACAGCCAGAAGAAAACAACAGAGCGCGTTTGAGAAAGCAATTACCTTCAGTGAGAGGGAGGAGTGAGACAGGGAGGGAGGTGTGTGGGGGTGGGGCACAGAGTGAAGGGGGTTGGCTCTGCGTTTTGTGTCGCGGGCCTGTTTGAAATAGCAACACCAGCTGACCTGTAGTTGTCCTGTGCGACAGGTACCCCGTGACTACCAGGACGTAATACAACAGCACAGGTTGCGGTCCCTCGTCCCGGCAGCGCGCGCGTGACCCCCCCAGGCCGTCCCCTAGTGTTTGACGGCGCTCTCATCGTGCCCGCTGGGCATCGAAAGAACCGCTCCTGCTTTTGTCTTCGCCGCGCCGGCAACATCGGTGTTACCGGGCGGGTGATTCTCTGCGGCTGGAGCGTTGCGGTCTCCTGTGGTGTCAGGTCATTTGGCAGCTTGTGTTCAGTACGACATGTCTTCGGTGGGACTCTGTAGATGTCTGAATGCTTTTCATGGAGACGATAGGCTCTGTCCCAGGACGCTTCGTATTCATCACATCAAGGATAGACAGACCTGTACGTTGACTCTACAGCAGACAACGATAAAAACCCATTTCCCACAATAGCCCTTTTTTAAATTTGAGTTCACTTTCCCGCAGCACCACGTGAAAATGTCTAACGCCTGCCTCTTTCTTCCTCCACAGCTGGGACGACCTATATCTTCGGGAAAGGAGGAGCCCTCATCACGTACACCTGGCCCCCCAACGACCGGCCCAGCACGCGGGCAGACCGGCTGGCGGTGGGCTTCAGCACGCAGCTGAAGGAGGCCGTGCTGGTC
>JACXGI010004292.1:29968-40671 GCA_016801175.1 Esox masquinongy
AATCCAGTTGCAGCAGGGGAACAGATATCCAATCCAGTTGCAGCAGGGGAACAGATATCCAATCCAATTGCAGCAGGGGAACAGATATCCAATCCAGTTGCAGCAGGGGAACAGATATCCAATCCAGTTGCAGCAGGGGAACAGATATCCAATCCAGTTGCAGCAGGGGAACAGATATCCAATCCAGTTGCAGCAGGGGAACAGATATCCAATCCAGTTGCAGCAGGGGAACAGATATCCAATCCAGTTGCAGCAGGGGAACAGATATCCAATCCAGTTGCTCCTAAAAAGAATGTGTTCAGTGATGTGCAAACAGCAGAGCACAATGACATGGAGGCTGTCTACTCTCTCACTTCTCTCTCCGTTTGTTTCTGCATCTTGTCCGTGCTCTATCTTTTTCTCAGTTTTTCACAAATCATTCAAATGGTGAACTTGGCTCCCTTTGGAGGGAGGGAGGGAGGGAGGGAGGGGGGAGGCACGTGGAAGGAGGTCCATTTCTGGACTTGGTTTCATCCACTCCACTGCCATTCCAAGCCTGCAACCCCAGTAAACATGTACTGTAATGGTAGGGCTTATCCGACAGTCACCGTTGTGGTGCCAAGACAGAGGCAAGTCATCCGCCCTCTGTCTCCTGCTGCCCCCAACACCATTCAGCTGGATGGGCAGGTGGTGGAAAGAAACCGCTCTCATTCACTTTCATTCATTAGTGCTGTAACTGCTAGTCAGTTGACTCACAGTCTCAGTCTGCATTGGACAGGACCCAGGGAACACACACACACATACGCACATACACACACACACACACACACACATACACACATACATACACACATACACACACACACACATATACACACATATACACACTCACACACACACACATACACAAACACACATACACACACACATACACTGATAGAGAATCAGGCACGAACCAGCACACAAATGACAAACTGAAAACAAAAGCTTTGCTTTCCCCACTCAAATGGTGGAACTTTCTCGCGTCAGCTTTTTTACTAGAAATCGAATGCAGAAAAGTTTATACTACCGGCACTTATTTCCGATGCATGAAGCAATGGTGTGAATGCAAAAAAAAAACACACTAAACAAAAAGCTCCAGTGTTCAGACCTCGGTTAGGTCTCTGCAGTGAGAATTCACAAAGAGACAGAGTCAACACTTGGCTCAGCGAAGAACTCACTGACGCTTTGATTTTGCTTCTAAGAGAATGCACTGGTGTGTGTGTGTATGTGTGTGTGTGTGTTTGTGTACTTACCCCTTGAATTTAGGGGAAAGCAAACAAACACAACAGCGCTCTGGAGGCGTAAGAGCTCATCCCGTGGAGACAAGCTCCTAGTAAGTAACACGTGATGGAGAGATTTGGGTCACTGTCGTTTCCATGTGTGTGGAAGAGTTGGGGGGAAGAGAGCTCGGGGTTCATCATTCATTGAACGCCTCAGGGAGCCGTAGTCGTAGTGTCTCCTTTCCATCCCGTTCAGTCAGAACAATAACCTTGAATGATTCATTCCGCGCAATTCCGGGCAACAAATGTTTAAAAGAAAGAAAAAAAACATGCCCTGTACTTCAACATCTTCTTTTTAAGCACCGGAATTGTCGGTGTGTACAAGCTGAGAAAGTGTCTTTATAAGGCGTGGGCTATCTCTTTGTGGTCGATAGGAAGTCTGGCTGACAGAGTGTGAGGGACAGAGAGATTGATGGAGGGAGTAAATAAAAGGTAATCTCCTTCCCTGTAAGTCCAATTTTCAGGACGTGAGCCCGACTCCTCAAGCAACCTGCAGTGACCAAACTGTGTCCTCATTAAATCCAGAATACAGAAGCCCCTTAAAACTTTGTCAGCGAGACAAGACAGGAGGACTCTCCCTCTCGCTCGTTATATCGTTATACCCTTGTCTTTTTTGTTCTCTGTCTCTCCCTGCCACACGTCTTTTATCGCCACGTCCCACAGTTCCTGGCTGACGAGGCGAGGGGGTGTTAGTGGCTGTTACTTCGGAAGGAAGGGACAAGTCAAGTTGAGGAAAACAAAGTTTGGTCATGCCGGAGGTGGGAACTGGTGGAAAGAAAGTGAATGATTTCAATGAATGACTTGAGGACAATGGGAACTGTGGAGGGGAGGGCACAAAGGCAGCAGTCTGGACTCTTGCAGAGACCAGGCCTGTGGATAGAAAGTCACATTCTCACTGTGGAGGTGGAGGATTACCTGGTAGAGGACAATATCTCAGAGAATACGTTTTGGGGAACTCATGGAGACAGACCGCCTGTGTGTGTGTGTGCGTGCGTGTGTGTTTTTTAAAGAACTGAACAAACATTTGTTCTCAGTTGTGGCTGACGTTTTTCAGAACAAGTCATATCTCCAGTACAGCAGAAGTGAAACAAACGTACTGATTGTTTGCGTGCAAGACAGCGGTCCTGTGTTCCCTAAAGGATGGTACGGTTGATAATCTCCTCCGCATCCTAAAGTGCTGAGAGGCCTGACATTCTAAAAACACGCTAGGCCAGAGTTGGATGTCTTCCAGGAGCAATTAGCTGAGGCCACCTGCCTGTGTGATGAATACACAGCTGAAATGTGCTCTCACATGTCATATAGCCCTACTCTAAGCCCACTCCAAAGTGACAGGGCTGTGGTCTAGTTTGCAAAGCTCCCCTGAGATTCTGTGTCATTCTGGTAGAGTCAGTGTATGTATATGTATGTGTGTTTTATAATGGGGACAGGCACAGGGATCAGACATAAGACAAGTGTTTGGGGCCCTGGAGGGCATTTTATTCAGGCAATCAGCGGTGGTAGAGGAAGAGGTGAGGGAGAAATAAAATACAAACGGCTTTGCGGCAGAATGGAGCGTTCTCCCCCCTCGGCTCCTGTGTCTCTGGGGCCGAGCAGCAGTGAAGGCCGCCGGGCTTGGAGTTGCCCTGCCTCCTGGAGCCTCGTTTTCTTTCCCTTCAGCACTTTGAACTTCTTTCACAGAATTTCCTTTTGAGGCTTCTGTCTCAGCCTGCTCTACTGGGGTCAATCAATCAATCAATCAAATTTATTTATAAAGCCCTTTTTACATCAGCAGTTGTCACAAAGTGCTTTTACAAAACACCCGGCCTTAAACCCCAAGGAGCAAACAAAAGTAATGTTGAATTTCAGTGGCTAGGAAAAACTCCCTAAGAAGGCTGAAATTTAGGAAGAAACCTAGAGAGGACCCAGGCTCAGAGGGGTGGCCAGTCCTCTTCTGGCTGTGCCGGGTGAACATATTAAGAATACAAATTGTAATAATAAATAAATGCATGTGGGCTGAGTCCAGAGTTTAAACTTAGCCCAGGTCGGAAGCATGACCAGATGGACAAGGACAGGGACAACACAGGTGAGGGGGGAGGTGTCAGCACAGTGGCAGCTGAAATCGTCAGGTATCGTCTTGATCTGCAACACAACCAGGAGGACTTTGGACAGGGACAGCAACGGGTCTTTCAAGCCTGGTACTCCTCAGGTGTGGGCCAAGACCTCATGTCCTCCTAGGTTAAAACGGCAGGAGACAGGGAAAATGTAGAAAATGCATTCCTTAGATCTGCAGGGATTTATAGTGGAGAAGGAGAACTGACCCTACTCCCCAGCACAATAATATAGCAGCGTAAGACCTTGGGGCTGAGACAGGGGGGTCCGGTGACACTGTGGCCCTATCCGGGGGAGGCCCCGGACAGGGCCCAACAGGCAGGAAATCAATCCACCCACATTGCCAAGCATCAACCAAAGGGACTCCCACCAACCGCAACCACCCTGAATGAGGGCCGAGTACTGCCAGCAGAGTACAGCCCAATTGCACAAGTGCACAACAGAGAGACAACAACAAGCCAGTGACTCCGCCCCCGAATGGCATTGGAGGGAGGGCATCCCAGTGGCGATGAGGGCCCACCTGGCAAGACAGCAAGGGTGGACAGTATCAAACATTTCTGGTCACCTTCACGCCCCTGGGCCAGACTACACTTAATCATAGATCATGCTGTAGAGATGAGTCTTTAGTAGACACTTGAAAGTTTGCACTGAGTTTGCATTTCTAACCTTAATTGGCAAATCATTCCACAGTAGTGGAGCTCTATGAGAGAAGACCCTGCCTCCGACTGTTTGTTTAGAAATTCTAGGTACAATTAAAAGGCCTGCATCTTGCGATCTAAGGTTACGTGTAGGTATGTATGGCTGGATCATTTCAGCGAGGTAAGTAGGAGCAAGTCCATGTATTGATTTATTGGTTAACAATAAAACCTTAAAGTCAGCCCTAACCCTAACAGGCAGCCAGTGTAAAGAGGGTAGTACTGGAGTAATGTGTTCACATTTTTTTTGTTCTAGTTAGGATTCTAGCAGCCGTGTGCAGCACTAATTGAAGTTTATTTATTGATTTATCAGGGTAAACGGAAAGAAGAGCATTGCAGTAATCTAATCTAGAAGTAACAAAAGCATGGATCAGTTTTTCTGCATCAGTTTTTGATAGAAAGTTTCTGATTTTTGCAATGTTTTGAAGATGGAAATAAGCAACTCTTGAGACATATTTTATATGTTCATCAAAGGAGAGGTCAGGGTCAAGGGTAACGCCAAGGTTTCTTACAGTTTTTTGGGATACAACCATGCAGCCGTCAAGGTTCACAGTGAGATCTGCCAACAAAGCACTTTGTTTCTTGGGTCCTAAAACGAGCATTTCTGTTTTTCTTGAGTTTAAAAGCAAGAAGTTCTCTGTCATCCACTTCCTAATATCTGAAACGCATGCTTCCAAAGTAGCTAATTTTGGGGCTTCTCCATGCTTCATTGAAATATATAACTGTGTGTCATCAGCATAACAGTGAAAATTGACATTGTGATTCCGGATTGCATCACCCAGAGGCAGCATATATAGTGAGAACAATAATGGGCCCAGAACCGAGCCTTGAGGAACACCAAAACATACCTTTTATTTGTCAGAGGATATGCCATCCACACATACGAACTGATATCTTTCAGATAAATAAGATTTAAACCAGGCTAGAACATGTCCACATAGCCCAATATGGGTTTCCAGTCTCTCTTAGAGAAGGGAGTGATCAATAGTGTCAAAAGCAGCACTAAGATCAAGAAGCAACAGGACGGATGCAGAACCTTTGTCTGAGGCCATTAGAAGGTCATTTGTTACCTTCACGAGTGCAGTCTCAGTACTATGATGGGGTCTGAAACCAGACTGGAGCATTTCATAAATGTTTTTTGTCTTCAGGAAGGCATTCAGTTGTTGGGAAACACAACCAGGGCCTGGCCCTGCTTGCTGTCTCCGGAAGGTTCCAGCACCTGCCAGGAATGACTCAGGTTCCGGAACGTGCCAGCTATGACTCAGCCACCAAGTTTATATGTATGTTTTTTGTAGCCTTAGGTTCTGTATGCGCAGAACATATGTCGTTTAACTAGCTCAGGACATAAATCTGTCTACTGACACTGGAGGCTTTATGTAGTGTGCTCTATTCAGGTTCCGTATGTCCAGGTGCCGTTTGTTCAGGAGAGTATGAGTGGGTTTTTGTGATAGAGTGGTAATGTCTGTGATTCCCGCTAGTAGATTGAAAAATGAGAGCGGCAGAGCCACTTTTCCACCATTTTGTTTGACGGATGAAAGTGATCCAATCCCGTCTTTGCTCATTTAAATTGGCCCCGCTATCTTTCCCCGTTCCCTCCTTCAGCAAAATCCATCCGTCTGTGACGGATCACGACAAGTTATCATAGCTGGCAGTCCCAATAATTAGAAAACGGCAATAGTCGACCGCGTTGCCGTTTTGCTGATGGATGACCAGCTGATCGCCCGTGCCCAGAGAGCAGCGCTGTTTACCCCTCAGCAGCTCGATGGTCAGAGTGGCAGACTTATCGAGTGTCTGTAGTGCCTTCCTCTGGATTCACACTCAATCAAAAGCAATCGACTTGCTAGTCAACATGCCGCAATTGTTTACAGTTCTGCCTATCAAAGAGCAGCAAGACGTATCATCGCCAGTGCGGTTGGAGATAGGAAATGAGATGACTGACCAGCTGACTCCCTAACACATCCCCAGGTTGCTTCCTATTCCCTGCTTTCAAACAGAGCATCATGGGCCATATTGGGCGCGGTCTAAAGAAGTGCACTGCTCACAGCCCCTCTGGATGCTGCCTCTGAGCCCCTTGGTGCACCTGAGTTAATTACTGCGAATGTGGCACACAGGACACCCATGGCCCCTCTCCTGCAGCGCTAACAAGCCCCAGATCAGTGGAACTTCCCTGGGTATAATGGTTGGGCTGGGGCCCTGGAGGTCTGGTTCCCCCCCTGCCAAGCCTACAGCTAAGGCATCCTGCTGCACTGAGACAGAGGACTGACAGAGAATTGACTGAATGCTTAATACTGCAGGTTGTCTCTGCTCTTTGGCTTGGAAATACACACACACACACACACACACACACATACACGCACGGAGCAGTAACACAGACACACAGAGCACACACACTACACACACCCACAATACACACATGCAATACAGACACAGAACGCACACAGTGTAGTTTGACATAGTTAGTGGCCTTGGAAGCTGGTAGGATGGTAATTTGTGGAAGGCATTATGTCAGTGAAAAGAGAGACACAACACACGTTCACACCTAAAACAACACACACAGACACCCGCACGATCACTCATCTTTCATGCTGGCTCAATAATCATGCCAGTAATCGCTGTGCATTGCTTTCTGTGACTGTTAATGTCATGTTCGGACTGATGATAGTGAATGTTGGCCAGTGCTCTGGTTCTACTCAATACTGGTTTGAGGAGCCATGCCAACGCTATCCAGGTGAGCTCTGGGAAAAAAACAAACAGCTCATCAGTCACACCAGCAGTAAACACGCCCCCAGACCAGACTGGCAGTGTACCAGCATTAAGTCAACTAACTCAAAATATGCAAATCCTCTTTAGCTGTGTGGCAAACAATGAATAAGTATAGATGCTGTCATTTTCGATAACACCTACACACGGGTACGTATAGATAATTACATTCAAATGGTCTTTGGTTTCTGTGTGTTTATGTGTGTGTGTGTGTGTGTGTGGGTGTGTGTGAATCTACTTGTGTGTGTAGACATGTCAGTCACAGCTGTCTTGTGGTTCTTTTGGCGGGACAAACCCAGTTAGGATTAAAGGTTGTGCTCGCTGCAGATCCAGCCTTGCCTAATTGGCTTAATGAGTAATATGAGACGTAGGTTCAGTTACCAGGGTGAGGGTGGAGATGGTCACGCCGGGTCAGATACCAGGCTGGGGGTGGAGATGGTCACACTGGAGGTATGGGTAAGAAGGTGAGATGAAACGGGGATGAGAGGAGAAAAGGAGTGCTTAGCATGGTGTATCACAGATGGGTGAGATGGAGGCGAGTCGGGGGGGCTTGGTGGCGTGAATGGAAGAAAGGGTGCAGAGCGGAGGACACCAAATGAGTCTGGGTCGAAGGAATGGACCCAAGGCAGGACACCCTGGCGGTCAGGTTCTGCCTGTCGATGCCACGGTTGAGAAACGCATCAGGTAGCGGGGAGGTCAGAGGAACAATGATCCCCCTCCACCCTATTCAAGGTCTCAATTATACTAGCTGGTGGAGACGCTGTTGAATAATGAAAATAGAGGATGTAGCGTGGCGGCAAGGCCCATTTATCGGGGGCCCATAAAAAACAGATGGGCTCCGTATGAATTTCTGATGCATATCTAGAGAGATGGGAAGTGAAGATGTAACATTCATCTGTTTTAGCGGTATGGGTTTGTTACGGAGATAGCTAATGTGAGAGATCACAGATGGAAGCCATAGGCAAGTAAATAATTTAAGTTTGTATTTTCTAATGCCCAAGTCTTCTTCAGGTTATAAGGATGGCCTCTCGTCGCAAGGTTCGTACAAGCCTTTACAGATTCTCCGCTGTAGATCTAGATTCTGTGATCCTGATGTCTTTTTTTTTTTGCATATTTTTTACATTATATTCCATTGTTGCACACACGGTGCATGTTACCTTTTCTCAGAGGTCCTATTTTCCTAATATTCCCCTGAACATTCCCAGAATGCACTTTTTCATCTACTTAAAGCATAATAAAATTGAATAAATTGTCATTATATTTCTCACAATTCAATGTCAATTCATTGTAGCCCATTTAGGTAGTAAAGGCACACATGGCATTTTAATATAATTCACAGGATATTTGACCAGTGTTTAATCATACAATCCCAACCCTAATTTTTCACCTCGTATTTTGACTAGTTTCGTATGGTGGCTTTGAAGATGCTATGTTTGGTTTTCTAGTCAGGTCTTTTATCTGCTGTGCCACCCAGGATCCTTCTATTCTTAGTATATAGCCATTCTAAATTCGGGATTTCTGGCTGGATTTATAAACCTGGGTGAAATAAAGACATACTCTCTTTAAGTAGATTATATCTGAGCTTTAATTTCATGGTTATTTTATTTTTCTCCAAAAGCTACATGGTTAAAAAATATATGGGATTGAACCTGCAGTCTTCAGAGACTTAAATGGGCTAAATAAAGATGGCTTTGAAGAGGACAGCACAGAAAAAAATATAAATAAAAGACTATTAGATTGAACTTGAATTTGTTTTTGTATCTTTGTAATGCATCAAAAAATTGTTACAGCGTTTGAAGTTTTGATTGAGATCGTATGAATACTAAACAATCCAAGTTATTTAAATGACTCCGTACCCAACTAAACTAAGGTCGAAAGACCTTTCACAAATGTAATGAAAAAAAAAACAATGTAAAACTGCATATGAGAATGGGCATGTTCTTTCATAACTCAGATATTGTATTCCTGTCTTGATTAACCCAAGAAGACATGAAAAAAAAATCACGCAAGGCAACAGCTATGCCCTGTTACCATGGAGGGTTAATGATTTGGCTGCAGATCTGAGGTCTTCATGCTCAGTTCCACTAAACTGTGAAACTGAGGCTTAGACATAATATACTAAAAAAGAGAGGATATCGTTATTTCAACCAGATTCATTAATTCAAGCGAAAACGCTGAATTTAGACTATAGAATTCCTGATTGGCTGTACAGCTATGACTATATACTGTAAAGAAACAGATGTGAAAGTGCATTCCCTGGTTGTGCACAGGGTAAAAAGACTGACTTGGGAACGAAACTAGAGATTTCATTAACACCTACAGGACGTCAGTCAGTGAAGTGTGAAGTATTTTGTTCTGTCTGTATGATTTAAATAGCATTCAGATGTTCTATTGAAATCACTGTGTGTAACAGAAATATTCTTCCAACGTCCTAGACAAATGCAATTACCTAATTATTAAATGTTATTTAATAAAAACATAAACACATTTTAAAGTTAGCCCTACTTCATAGTTTCAGTGTTTTGGGAACTTCTAATGGACATTAAGAAGTGTTTTGTGAAATTTCCTTGCAACGTCAGGCAACGGGAAACATTCTACAATAATCAGCTAGACAGGAGGGTTTTTGTGTTATGGGAGCATATATTTTGTGACATCTCTACCATATCCTACACCACTGTTGCCCCAACCAAATGGAACCTTCTGGGAATGTTTAAAGAACAAAAAATAATTGTTCTTGGAAAAGTATTTTACACTCTATCACACCATCATCCCAAGGTGGCGCCGCCTTATTCAAAATTATAAATGTACATTGGATGAAGTTCCTTTTATTTTATTATCTTACCGAAAGATTGTTAAAACGTAAAGGCAAGGTCTACATGGCATTGGCGGAAATCCCGGGGGAGACGCGAGGGACACGACCCCCCTATCCTGGGGAAAAGTATGATTTGTCCCCCCAATATATCACTGTAAACATAAATGTGTCATTTTAATAATATTAATAAGACGCAATGAAAGCACTTGTGCTGATTATAGACACTTAATAGCACGTTTTTAAGTTTCAAAAGATTGCAATCCCCCCCTCCCCCGACCTTTGCCTCACAATGGTTTGATCCACTGCCCCCCAGCCCTCAGCAGTGGCACAGCGTATTTCATGTGGAAATATGTGTGGCAATCTGACGGAGTCTGTCGTTGGTGGTTGAATGTCAGTAAGTAGTCCAAACAAAGGATATGTTAGACCGTTCTTTACTTCTACCACTCAATACAACAAAACAAAATAAAGCACATTTCTAACGGTCACCAGCTTTCATTTTCGCTGCATTGAATTGCATGTCACACTATGTTAGCTAGCGGTTAGCTGACATTTGCTAGCAAGCCACAGCAACATCAACCAGTGTTTGCAGCTGTTTGAATTTGAGTCATTGAAAAGCTTGCAATACGATGTATGTAGTGTTCCTTAGCTGGCGAAGTGACAGTGTTCGTGTCCACTGTCTGAAAGCCATTCAATGCACGTAGCTAACGTGAGGTTAATCCTGTCCGCTTGTTTTAAGTTAGTAGGGTTCACACTTAATAGCTGAATTTACAGGGCTACAGTAGCGAGCAAAACCGATGGCACTAACTAAAACAGTATTACAGCGCTACTTTTGATGTCCCCCTCAGGAATTGCCCTTGAGAAAATTTAATGTAATAGTCCCCTCTAAAGTTGACATCAGATTTTGGCCCCAGCTACGCGGTGCTCCAGGCACGGTGCTGCCTGCCTCAGAGGCACCGGCGCTGCACTTCATCTCCCCGACGGCTGGTGTGTGCACTGGCAGAACAACCCTATTCAAATGAAGTTTCGCAGCCTAGCTTTAATTAAACT
>JACXGI010004292.1:40771-55102 GCA_016801175.1 Esox masquinongy
GGGTGGGTGGGGGGTGAAGGGCCGTGCGAGTGGCAACATGTCATGAATGCGTCGGCGGTGTAATGTCAACACCTGCGGTGTTCGCCGGCATCGGATGAACTGATGCCATCTGAACCGTTCCGAGTGTCTGGAGCCTGCCAGGGCACTGCCGGATGCAGTCAACGTAGGGGCTTCGTAGAGGCAGGAAGGAATGCACCTGCCCACAGCGTGTGATATGGCATCATTTAGGCAAACGGGAAAATAAGGAATCATTTCTAAGCAATGCAATGTTACATTAACTATGCTCAGGTGCATTCCTTCATGTCTCAATATGAGTATGAAACTGTGAAATAAATCAATGAGGCCTTTTAGCTGAGAGGCTTGAGGTCTCTTAGCTGTGGTAGATTCTCTGAAGTCTTTCAGCTCTTTTAAAATCTTTGAGGTCTCTTAGCTGTGGTATAATCTTTGAGGTCTCATAGCTGTAGTATGATATCTGAGGTCTCATGGCTGTAGGATAATCTCTGAGGTCTCTTAGCTGTGTGTAACACAAGATATTACATTTTGACGCCTTTGCTGTAGCTAGTCTCTTCCACATTCTAGCATGTCTTTGACCCAGCTAAGGTGTGAGGGGTTTGTGACTAGCTACTGCCAATCTGGCTGGCGTCAGGTGACTGCTCTGAGTCCCCATCTGACACGGTGGGCCAGATGAAGATATTGTGACCGCTGTCACTGACCCTTATATCTCCATCCAGTGGGGTCATCCCTACAGACCCGTCCGTGCTCCCTGCGGTGGCTTGTAAGCCCTCTCTCCCCTGGCCTGTGTCCCGCTCTCTCTCCCTGTTAGTGTCACATGGGGCTACGGCTGTCAGAGGTTCTTTTCACTTCCTGCGCCTGAGTCACGCCAGAAACTGGTCTCTGCCTCTCCATCGGCTGCCTGGACGGCAGAGAGCTGAGCAGGTGAAGGGCGTCCAGATGTTGGGAGTCTGCATGTTGTTCCTACCTGAAGTAGGGTTTTCAGTGCAGGTGGATGACGGGAAGAATGGATGACAGTAAGGATGAATGACGGGAAGAAGACATTGAGAGGAAGTCACTGAGGACTAGGGTTACAATATTCCAGAAACTTTCAGTAATATTATTTTTCTATTCTGGTTTGGGAATTCTGAATCTCGCGATTATTCCCTTTTCATTTCCTGGAGTCCTGCAAGCAGCGTTTTGAAAAGGGGGAATTTTTTGCGAGGAACCCAGCTGAAGACTATTGACAATCCTGTACATCTCTGCAGAGTTCAGCTTCGTCTGCCTCAGATGGCAGCTGTTTAAATGTGCGGTGGACAGGGGCTGAATCTGGGAATGTTCTGCATGTTGATCTGTGCCCCTGTTTACTTTAGTAGTGGTGCATTCATTCTGGAATGCGGTGGCAGTATGTTTATGTGTACGTTCACTGATCTGCCAATTACCGTGTTAATAGAAGATCCTCTAAATGTACCCTAAGCTACACACACATACACACAAACACACACACACACACACACACACACACACACAGAACAGAGACCACCAGAACGGAAGCACGCTCCTTGTACAGTCAATTTTCACTGCAGAGGCGATCTAAGCTTCCCCTGCAGCAGAGGAAGACAGAGAAAGATGAGGAATTGTGCCACAATAACCAGAATGCCCTAGAAATCTGTTCTTTATAAGGACGGTGCCTTGATTGGCAGCATGTTATTTCACAGGCTTTTTGACAGGAATTACACAAAACCTCCACACAATTAGCATCGGCTGGTTCACCAATTTAAAACTGTCGCGCGGATTTGAGACTCGTGCACAGCAGGAGTAGAAAGGTCTGAGCGGTATGGATCAGTGCACAGATACCACCCAGAATGCCAGATTAGTGCCTGATGCTCTGGATAAGACGGTCACAAATAATTATGGCCCGGAATAAAATTAGCCGCTGTATCTCAACAATGATCGTATGCAGCTTCAAATTATCGCATGGGACAACCGTAGGAGGTTGCTGGGCAGTCGGGCAGGGGTGGGGCTTGGCTGTCAATCTGCGGGTGGGATCTGTCGATATAATCGTGGCTGTGCGTGTGTGCGTGTGTGTGTGTGTGTGTGTTTGTACGCTTGCGTGCATGCTTCCAAGAAATGTTATGGGTACGTCTTTCCCAGGCTTACTGGAAGCGCTGTGAGTCTTGCTACATTCCTGGAACGTCCATTTCCACATGTTCATTTCGACTTGTGTTGCTCCTCAGTGACGGCAGAGAATAATCTCCTGTCTTTGTTCCAAGCTCCCTGTGTACAGAGACTAACGATGTTTTATCTTTTCCTGATTTGAAATACTACACAAACTGAGCCGCAGTTAAACACACGCTATAACAACACGCCGTAACAACACGCCATAACAACACACCGTAACAACACTGGATCTAGAGCTGTGAACAGCTAGCCGCACAGCTTCCCCTTCTCCTTCAGGTGTATTTACACCACCCGCTTCCTCACTGACATTCAGCAGGCTGTCGTCATGACGACATTGGGGGCCAGGGTCTTGGCTTTACTGTTCTGTTGGCAGTGCATTGAAGGTGTAGATACGTTGGGAGAGTGTTTGGGGGTGGTTTGGGGGGGCTGAATGTCCTTAAGGGGACCGGATCATAGCTGCAAAGAGAGGCTGGGATACTGGACTGACAGAGTCCGGCCACCCCGCGTACACACACACACACACACACGCACGCACGCACGCACTCACACACACACAAACACACGCACACACACACACACACACAGCATGCTACCCCATCTATAAAGATCATAAATCATCTTTATGTAATCATTCATACTTAATTTAATAAATAATCTTTATTTGATCATTCAGAGATGGAAGTCTGTATTTCAAATGAGTCCTGAATTATAGAAACACACACATCAAAATGAACACAAAATGCAAGCAGACAGAATAAAAGTACTTTCATTAAAAATAAATTTATTAATAATCTCCTCAGTCTGCTTCCTGAACTACCCCGATATTGTACTCGTGTAATCATAGAATAACGTAATCTTGTTATGTGATTTGTGTAGGCCGAGGCCTGTTTGTAATAACTTCTATCGTTTCGTTGTATTGTGGCATAAACCTGACCAGTCCTTTTTGTTTTGATCAAATTGGCAACAGTAACTATTGTTAGGTGCTTAGCCATGTCTCAACCTTCTTATAATACTTCTAGCATCCAACCTGCATGTTGGAATCAGGAATTGTTGCGAATAAGCTAAATTGTTAAGACAAAGAATGGCAGTCATTTGCTACACCGAAATTCACAATTACCCTTTTAGACAGTTTGCTTTGTACCTGAATGTATCGTTTGCCAGCTGTGTGTGCGAGTGCTCCGTCTCGTGCTTCGGGCCATACCGTTAAACCACAGCGCGTTTTGGAGGTTGTACTGTCCGTTTTCCAGTCAGATAGTTAAGCGTCAGACAGCTGATGTTTGCGCCGCCTAGTTTCAGTAAAAGTGCGGCTGCATTTCATTTAAATATATTATTATTGTAAAGGACATATTCATATTGTTAGTGTACTGGACCTTGAACCAATACCGGACACGTTTTGTTAAGTCCAGAAATCCAGATCGAACAACATCCGTGAATACACTTTGGGGCATTTTCCCCGAACACTGATTAATCCTAGTCCAGGAATAAAAATGAATTGAGATTTTCCATTGAGCTTGATTATTTTTTTTCTTTGCTTGTCCAGTACTTGGATTAATCCGTGAGTGGGAAACTGCAGGTTTCAGGTTTTATCTGTCAGTTTTCGACCAGAGTCCATGCTCCCTGGTCTGGGCCAGTGCAGGAAAGCTATTAAATTAGTAGCGAATGATTAACAGTATGGAAGGCCTTCGACTGGTCAATGAAGAGGGCACCTCAATGTTGCCCTTCTACCCATTTAGTTACCAATGTCCTACACCACCAGGGAGATAAAACTTTATATAACGATCAGCTTGAAAAATAAAATAATGCTGTAATCAAGAGGGCTGAGCTGCACCAAAAAAAATGGATAAAGGATGTCAGCCTCAGTGGATTTGTTTTTTGCCAGTGGTTGTAAATTGTTAATATAAAAAACAAACATTAATTTAGAGTTGACCAGTTAACCACACGTTCTGTGTCACTGCCCCTGATGGATTCACGGGGGAACTGCCATTTCTATTGATGGAAATGTAATGAATTGAAGCTTATCAGTCAGTCTAAACTTTTTATTTTACAGATGTTGGATAATCCGATTTTCGGTGCGGTATGCACGCGTTTATTGAATATAAGTCCCTCTGAAAAAGTTTGAACAACAGCTAGCTCAAGGCTATGAAGGGAAAAGCAACATATTGACTGAAAATTATAATTTAAACCAAAGTTTCTCTCAAATACAAAGCCTGCTGAGATAAAGTGAGGATTAAAAGCATCACTTGTACGATTCATCTCAGTTATGATGCCAGAGAGTTTGCTTAGGCAGGGAAGAGCACGAATGTGTGCGTTTAGTGCATTGACTGTTTCCAGCATGTTGAAAGATCACCAGCAGTCAGACATAGAGTTTAAAAACTGGTTTCATTTGGCTGTCTTAGCCACGGTGGTACTGTACATCCATTTCTCAGTCCGAAGGATTGCCAGTCCAATACACATTCAGTTACCAAGCCTGGTTTCTCTCTCTCTTTCTTTCATCTCGGTCTCTCTTTCTCTCCTATCTCCAATTTCTCACCCTTTCTGTCTTTCTCACTCTCTCAAATTCAAATAAGTATGCTTCAATGGCATGAAAAAAAAAGTGTGAAAGCCTCTCTATCTTTCCCTCCCCCTCTCCTATTTATTGTCTCCTATGCTCAAAGCAGACTGTGATTCAGGGTGGGCTGTGGTAAGCTACCTGTCTGTTTGTTGTAACATCATCTTGTGGTCTTGGCACTGTCTCTGTTATCATCCTCCAATATGATGCTAGCCAGCATGTAAGCGTCTGGCTGCCTTCTCAAGCAGTTTTGTTGGACAGCTTTATCCACTTTACCAGGAAGTAGGGTTGGTGCACTTTGCTGTGTGTATGTGTGTGTGTTTGTGTGTGTGTGTGTGTTCACTTACTGTGCATCCGTGTGTGTGTGTGTGTGTGTGTGTGTGTGTGTGTGAATGTGTGTGTGTATGCACGCTGACAGATAAGTTACTCATACAGAACACAGAATGCTGGAGGGTTGTTGAGGAGGGGGATCGATCCCCTCCCTGGCTCATCCCCATTGGTCCAGCCAAATGGAACCGCTGCCCGCCTCAGTTAGCAACACACACAGCAACAGGACTGCTGCAGAACCAAGCAGAAACACATACCCGGTTCCGAATGTTTGGGCTGCATAATCCAGCCTGCTGAATCCTCCTCTTCCCTCACATGATGAAAGAGCACCACAATGTGGTATTTCATTTATATAGAATGAGGCACACTGTCGACACACATGCCTAGTAATCCCTGCGAAAATCAAGCCCACACTTGGTAGGCTGTGACATCCACCATAATGCTCGGTCACATGGACTCAGAATCTCGTCCTCCATCTTGGATCCCCCCTGCTGTCAACCCGTCTTCCATCTTGGATCCCCCCGCTGTCAACCCGTCCTCCATCTTGGATCCCCCCTGCTGTCAACCCGTCCTCCATCTTGGATCCCCTCCTGTCACCCTGTCCTCAATCTTGGATCCCCCCTGCTGTCAACCCATCCTCCATCTTGGATACCCTCCTGTCACCCAGTCCTCCATCTTGGATCCCCCCTGCTGTCAACCTGTCCTCCATCTTGGCTCCCCTCCTGTCACCCTGTCGTCCATCTTGGATCCCCCCTGCTGTCAACCCGTCCTCCATCTTGGATACCCTCCTGTCACCCTGTCCTCCATCTTGAATCCCCTGTTGTCAACCCGTCCTCCATAATGGATCCCCTCCTGTCATCCCACCCTACATCTTGGATCCCCCTCCTGTCATCCCACCCTACATCTTGGATCCCCCTCCAGTCACCCCGTCCTCCATCTTGGATCCCCCTCTAGTCACCCGTCCTCCATCTTGGATTCACATTATCTGTGTTTCTGCCCTGTAACTGCTGACTGTGGTGACTGGCCGTCGGTTTCATCATGCAGCCAGGCAGACAGCCCAGGGTTTAGTGTTTAGCTCAGGGACATTCCCTCCTTGTTTTTGCATGATACATCACAAAGTTCCTTCATTAAGAAGCTACTATTTACAAAACAGAAGACTCCCCGCGGGGGTGAGAAGAGGCAAGCTGATGAGCTTTTCATACGTGTTGTTGTGCTTATTAAGGGGGTGGGTTTACGTGGGAGGAAGGAAGGAGGATGAGGGGAAAGGATGGGGAGAGGGTCGCCTTGTTTTTTCCGGCTAATTATTTTTTATTTTTAAACTCTGTATTCTAATTGGAGTGTCCTTTTGTTATTTTCCATTGTGCTCCTTTAATCGTCAAACTGTCTTACTTTTTGTCTCTGAAACTCCCAGCCTTTCTCTCTTCCTCTCTTTTCCCCACACTTCTCTAACACCACTGTCTATATGTCACTCTCTCTCTCTCCGTCTGCCTCTCGCTCTTCCTTCCTCTATCTCCCTTTGTCTCCTTCTCTCCATCTTTCCTCTAAATGACAGGGCCCAGAGAGGGAGGGGTGCGCACTGGGGATGGCAGCATGAAAGTGGGTTGATACCCACACTATCTAACTCCTCCCCTACACCCCCTCACAACCCCCCAGTGGCACAACTTATAATTCAGAACTAGTTTTCCAGGCACCACAACTGTGAAGTAGTATAGCTCGAAGTCATACAGACTCTGTTATTATCATTCCTACGCTCCATATGGAGGAAAAATGACCAAAAGAGAGCAGAGGTTATTTTAATTGGTATAAATACTCAAAATCTTTCCCGGCATGTCAAGAAAAAAATTATCAAAACGTTTTGTTAGACAATGACAATCTGTCTCCAAGCGATGGAGAGGAGGGAGTAGGAAGAGAGGAGGGAGTAGGAAGAGAGGAGGGAGTAGGAAGAGAGGGGAGAATAGATGGAGAGGAGGGAATAGGAAGAGAGGAGGGAGTAGGAAGAGAGGGGAGAATAGATGGAGAGGAGGGAATAGGAAGAGAGGAGGGAGTAGGAAGAGAGGGGAGAATAGATGGAGAGGAGGGAATAGGAAGAGAGGAGGGAGTAGGAAGAGAGGGGAGAATAGATGGAGAGGAGGGAATAGGAAGAGAGGAGAGAATGGGAAGAGAGGGGAGAATAGATGGAGAGGAGGGAATAGGAAGAGAGGAGAGAATGGGAAGAGAGGGGAGAATAGATGGAGAGGAGAGAATAGGAAGAGAGGAGAGTTGGAAAGGAAAGAGATGGAGAGAAGAGAGGAGGGCACCTAGCTGCCTGCGTGCGCCTCTCTGTCCTCGTCCCCCCATCAATGAGCTGAACTATAGGATGGCCTTGCAAATAATTAAGTGCTTGGACATAGTTGGCAGGTCTATGTCAGGGGGCTAATGTTATCTACCCCCCCACTGAACAAGATCATTTTCTTGAGGATACACTGTAACTACTCGTTCTTCCACCTGACAACAGCTCCCTCTCCTCTGTCAGCCAAGAGATGCAGCTTGAAAGGCATCCACAATTAATAGGGTTTATTATAGGGGTGCCGGCGTTTGGTTATGTCTTTTTAATTCATAGATACACTCATCCTGGTCATATAGGAGTTGTGCCCTAAGCACCAATCTTATATGTGTACCTGTCATAGAAAGAATTGGAGACTCTCAAAGCCCACATTTATATTTAAGGTAAGTTGTGTGTTAGTGCGGGAGAGTGTGCAGTCATAACTGTCAGCCTGTTCTCTGTTTTGAAATGAAGACAAAATAATAAATGAACTAATTGAAATAATCCAAATAAGTAATGATGGTTGGAACTGGTTCATTCGGTATCCAGGCCTCCTTCTGCACTTATCAACATCAGTCAACCAGGGCTTACATAACCCAGTGAGACACTTAAATCCCTTTAATCATTTCAGGAATTAATCTTTTCTTTCGACCTGACCTCAGAGACATTTTCCCCTTCAGTTGGGGAGACTGCTAGTTTTCAAAGTCTAACTTATTAGCATGGTGATGATGTTAAGTGATGTTCCACTATGTGGTGATGGTGTTTTAAGTGATGTTCCTATGTGGTGATGGTGTTAAGTCGTGTTCCACTATGTGGTGATGGTGGTAAGTGGTGTTCCACTATGTGGTAATGGTGTTAAGTGGTGTTCCACTATGTGGTGATGGTGGTAAGTGGTGTTCCTATGTGGTGATGGTGGTAAGTGGTGTTCCACTATGTGGTGATGGTGTTAAGTGATGTCCCACTATGCGGTGATGGTGTTAAGTGGTGTTCCACTATGCGGTGATGGTGGTAAGTGATGTTCCACTATGTGGTGATGGTGTTAAGTGGTGTTCCACTATGTGGTGATGGTGGTAAGTGGTGTTCCTATGTGGTGATCAGCCCAGGGGCTCTGGTCAAAGTTAAGGTACTCAGGGAAGAATGTAGTGCACTATGTAGGAAATAGGGTGCCATTTGGAACAGAGTCTCAGCGCTCTTCCTCCAGCTCTCATATCTTCCTTTTTTGGGAATGTCTAGCACTTTAACCCCCTGGGGACTACGCTTTAAATTTTCGGGTTTCACTACTTTTATATTTGGGCTTATAAACAATATGTAATGTAAATGGATCATCATGTATTTGGTATCAAATGATTCTAAAGAACCTCAGCTAATATAAGCATGCATGTTAATGTTATTATAAGGTAGTGTTTTAGGGAAAAATGCACAATAAAGTAAATAATTTCATAAGCGAAATCAGATTTTTTCTATATATAATTGAATTCTGACCATAACACAACCATACAGAGTGATCCTCCCAATACAAATGTTCTGTGCAAACACAATGCACATTTGTGTAAGAAAAGGCATCACAATGAATGTGAACAGAAAAATGAAATAATTTGCCTTTTGTCCAACACGCTTATGACACCATTTTTCATTGAAATCAGACCTCAGAACCATGTGGAACAGTTCTGCCATTCCAAAAACACTTTTCAAACCCTTTTTCTTACACAAATATGCATTGTATCACAATAAATGTGAACGGAACAATGAAATTAGTCACCTTTTGTGCAAGCAGTTCAATATGTTTATGACACCCATAATTATTTCACTATTTATCATTGAAATCAGACCACAAACAGCCTTGTGGAACTACTCTGCCATTCCAAAAACACTTTTCAAACCTTTTTTCTTACATAAATTTGCATTGTATCACAATAAATGTGAAGAGAACAATGAAATAATTCACCTTAAGTGCATACAGTCCAATATGTTTATGACACCCAACATTATTTCACTATTTATCATTGAAATCAGACCACAAACAGCCATGTGGAACAGTTCTCCCATTCCAAATACGCAAAGCAGACAATATCTATAGTGATCACTTTTGTATTACATTATTTCATGATAAATAGGTTATTTGATGTTACTTACCAGACTGTTCTTGCGTTAGCGTTAGCATGTTGTTAGCATTTGGTTGCATTTGGACAGGATGACGACAACCAGGAAATGTGTCACGTAAACACAAAGCGCATCTGCGTTTTCAGCGGAATCTCAGGAAAACAGCAAAGAAATCTGAATCTCTCTATAACAAACCGTTTTGAAAATATGTAATACTATGTAATTGTTATGCAAATACGCCTCAGGCGTGGGCTGTAGTGCCTAGTCCGTCCTCAGGGGGTTAACTGGAGTTAGTCAGGACCATCTATCTACACCTTTAATAGGGGTTAGTTGTGGCCACGTATCTGACTTTTTAACAGGGGCTAGTCAGGGCCATCGATCTGCACCTTTAACAGGGGTTAGTCAGGGCCATGTATCTGCATCTTTAACAGGGGTTAGTCATTGCCATCTATCTGCGCCTTTAATAGGGGTTAGTTGTGGCCACCTATCTGCACCTTTAACAGGGTTTGTCAGGGCCATCTATCTGCACATTTAACAGGGGTTAGTCAGGACCATCTATCTGCACCTTTAACAGGGGTTAGTCAAGGCCATCTATCTGGCTTTTTAACAGGGGTTAGTTAGGAACAACTGTCTGGCCCTTTGACAGAGGCTTGTTTAGATTGTCTGTCTAGCTCTTTAACAGGGGTTAGTTAGGACCGTCTGTCTGGCCCTTTAACAGGGTTAGATAGGACACTTTTTAATGTGCAATTAAAGGACCAGATGTGGTATTAAAGGGGGAATTAGAAGTGAAGAATGTGCCTATTTTGAAAGCGTAGCTTGTAACGCTTCATTTACTTTAATTAAAGTAGCTCTCATGCCCAGAAAGGTTGGAGACCCTTATCCTAATCCAACCTGAAAGCACTCGAGCTTCTAGAAACAGCTAGACTGGCATTTGGCGCTCTACAGTCATCCCAACCTATTTAGCTCAACATTTCTTTACTCATGAGGGATGTTGTTTTAGAAGAGCGCCTGCCATGAGCCATCCTGTGGTCCGCATCAGTCAGTATGACCTCTCAGTATCCCTCCGCGTGATTGGCTCGGCATGTGCCTGGGCGGACAGACGGCAGGACGGAGCCCAGACGTCCAAGGGGAACAGCTGGTGAATCTAGCCGGCCTCGGACTCCAACATCTGGGTCTCAGTGTGATCCTGATGGAACCTGACAGGACCGGTCCACTTGAGCCTCGATACACAGACTTGTAGAGACACATGCGCACGCACACGCACACGCACACACACACACACACTAAAATATTCCCTCTCAGTTAGGTGTTGTAACCTTTGGGTAATAATCAGACCTTGGCCTTGCTCCTCTTTAAGAGTGTTGTAAGACTGTCTGCTTTTGTAGTCGGTTCCATGTTCTCATCTGTGCTTTCAGAATACAGGCACTGTTCTGTCCTTGTTCTACAGGAAGTACATTAGGCCATGCTCACCTTACTGGCTGCCAGACTTTCTCTGCACTGCTCTGGAACACAGCAAGAGCACGAACACACACATGCACACACCAAGGAAGTGGAGGTCAAGTTCACTGCATGGGAAATGCTCTAAGCAGTCTATCGGCCTGTCTGTCGGCAGGTCTGTCGTCCTGTCTGTCGGCCTGTCTGTCGCCCTGTCTGTCAGCCTGTCTGTCGCCCTGTCTGTCGCCCTGTCTGTAGCCCTGTCTGTCGGCCTGTCTGTCGGCCTGTCTGTAGCCCTGTCTATCGGCCTGTCTGTCGGCCTGTCTGTCGGCCTGTCTGTCGCCCTGTCTGTCGGCCTGTCTCACTGGAAGGTAGCCCCCCAGGCCGCCAGACCGACAGGAAGCCTCTCATCTGTCTGTCTGTGTGTCTGTCTGTGTGCCCAGAGGCCATTCAGACCCTCCCTCCCTCTCTATCCGTGGGTCTCTCTCCCTTGTTTACATTGCCAAAGCATGTGGAAAATAGATCCGTGACCTATAGGTGATTCACCTGGCTGCCATTTTCCCCTGGCTCTGGTCATGGTTCTTGCTGCTGTTCCCTAACAGAGTGTTTGTTTGCCAGATCCTTATTGGCTTGTCAAATATTGTGTTTTTGTTGGCGTTGGCTCTTACATCGTTCACAGCCTCGTTGAAGCTACGTGTTGTGCTGATGTTTAACTTGAATTAGGTGTAGTTCTGTGTTTGCTCCGGGACAATGATACTTAGCTCTATTTTCTCCCTGCTGTCTCTGTTATTCCCTCTCTCCATCTCTTCCTGCTGGCTTTCCACTTTCTGAGAAAACACTTTCCCCTAAAACATCGTAATCTAGGGCATCAGATGCATTCCATTAGCCTGGCCTGCCAGCCCTATTCCATTGATCTGAGGGGATTTTGAGAATTTTATGTTTTATTTTGGGAGGGGGTGGGGCTGGAGGAAGTGGGGGTTTGCTGATAAGGGGTCGTGAGCTGACAGCTAAAAACAGAGATAAAAGCACTGTCATCTCAACACAGGTCATTTATGTCACAATAAAGAGTAGAAGAGTGGCTAGAGGGATGTGGGCTTGAGAGGTTAAAGGGATAAGGGATTGAGCGGCAATCCACCACATAGGAACATGAGGAAATGAGAGTCTAGAGGGATGAGGGAGTGAGAATCTCGAGAGATGAGGAAATTTGATGCTACAGGGATAGGAAATTTGATGCTAGTGGGATGAAGGAATGAGAGTCTAGAGGGATGAGGGAATGAGTCTAGAGGGATGAGGGAATGAGAGTCTAGAGGGATGAGGGAATGAGTCTAGAGGGGTTCGTCATGAAAACGTCTGTGTCTCTGAAACCACGCATGACGCAATTTGTCATGACAACGCCTGTGTCTCTGAAACCACGTACGACGCAATTCGTCATGACAACGCCTGTGTCTCTGAAACCACGCAAGGCACTGTTCATCATGACAAAGCCTATGTCTCCGAAACTATGCATGACGCTGTTCGTCATGACAACGCCTGTGTCTCTGAAACCACACACGACACTGTTCGTCATGACAACGCCTGTGTCTCTGAAACCACGCAAGAGGCTGTTCATCATGACAACGCCTGTGTCTCTGAAACCACACATGGCACTGTTCGTCATGACAACGCATGTGTCTCTGAAACCACGCACGGCGCTGTTCGTCATGACAACGCCTGTGTCTCTGAAACCATGCAAGACTCTGTTCGTCATGAAGACGCCTGTGTCTGTGAAACCACGCACGACGCTGTTCGTCATGACAACGCCTGTGTCTCTGAAACTATGCATGGCGCTGTTTGTCCTTCACAATGGACTGTCCCACAGGTCTCCTCTGAAAGCCTTCCACAATCCCGTTCCCTCCCTCCATTTTCCGTCTCACAACCAGTCTAATGGTAAATAAAATATCAGATTCACTAAATGTTCCCCTCCCCGTGCTCTCTGATGGGCTCCCAGACTCATGTGTTTTGACAGCGATCCAGTCCATTGGCCACTGAGTACCGGCGGAGATGGGAACACATTCACCAATGGCAGATCACTCCCATTTTCTGTTTATGTCTGGGTCTCCGAGAGAGGGAGAGATACAGTGTATGAGAGAACAGCGAAGGTGATAAAAGTGAGAAGTGAGAGAGTGTAACCAAAGATGGAGACTGGGGATGGGGAGTGACGGGGCCAGGGAGGGGGTGGAGGGAGCATGAAGGGGAGCATCTCCTGGGGAGTAGTTGAAAAGGTAAAGAGAAAACAGTCTAGCCAAGAGAGGAGGAAATATCCATCCGTAGGGAAGATCTGGAGAAGTGAATATATAAGAAAAGAGAAGAGAGAGAGAGAGAGAGACAGAGGGATGGGGGTGGGGGGGTCCTCGAGGTACTGTAGGTGAAGAGAATAGAAGAGATTAGAGAACAAAGAGCCCATGGGCACATTCTCCTGCTGTTTGAGTCCCATCTTACCATGGACAGCTCCCCTGGGACCCAGCTAGACAGGTCTTCAGGCCTGAGTGGATCCTTGTTTAGTGAGCTAGCTTGGACCTCTTCTGTATGGCCTCCAGTCAAAACGTATTTCACTAAATAAAGAATAGTGAGTACTCTAAATAGAGAATAGTGAGTAAATTACATTTTGATTACATTCAACTTTATTGTCGTTGAACAAGTACAAGTAAAGTACAACGAAATGCAATCTAACCAGAAGTGCAAATAGAAGATTGCAGGAAATTTACGAGTGAAACAATTAAGGACAATGTACCATGAACAGAGAATAGTGAGTACCATAAATCAAGAATAGTGAGTACCATAAACAGAAAATACTGAGTACCATAAAGAGTGAATACTGAGTTCCGTAAACAGAGAATAGTGAATAGAAAGTGTAATTTGGGACTCGGGCCTAAGGCTTAGCTGAGGCTGACCTGGAAATGCCTATTTACCCCAAACTCCCAATCCTTAATTAAAATGATTGCCCCGCTAGAGCGCTCCAACGCTTCTCTCCTCCTCTCATCCTCCTCTCCTCCTCCTTTCCTCCTCCTCTCCTCCAGCACGGTTCTGTTATGCTCTGCCCAGCCTTCAGCTACTTTGACAAGTTGGAGCCTGAATCTGTGCCCTGCATCGGGCTGCTCGCAGGCTAATCTCCTCCACACACTGCCTGTTCCTGAATTAACTGTCTTCATTATCACGCTTTCCCAGAAATGTAGCTTTTTTCCCCCCTTTCTCTCTTCTTTCCTTTTTTAGCTTCCCGAATAAAAGAGAATGTTTCCTGCCTCCCCGTCTGTCTCTCCCTCTTCCCTTTTCTCTCCCCTGTCTCCCTCTTCCCTTTTCTCTCCCCTGTCTCCCTCTTCCCTTTTCTCTCCCCTGTCTCCCTCTTCCCTTTTCTCTCCCCCGTCTCCCTCTTCCCTTTTCTCTCCCCTGTCTCCCTCTTCCCTTTTCTCTC
>JACXGI010004293.1:0-15823 GCA_016801175.1 Esox masquinongy
CACACACACACACACACACACACACACACACACACACACACACACACACACACACACACACACACACACACACACACACACACACACGGGACAGACTACAAGTCAATGCTGTGTGGTTTGAACATTCAGTCATTGGAGGTTTTGTTTTTGTTTTATTCCAGCTCTCTTTGTTATCTTGAACCATTCATTATCTGAGACTTCTAGGAATTCCCCACACGTTTACAAGGATCATTTAGACAGTCACTCTGCTTGTTAATGATCCCTTATATAGCCTAAGCAATGTGTAAATCAGCTCCAGTCACATTTTTTTATGACCATAAAGCTTCCCCTTTACAATACAGAGAAGGTGAATCTACTGAACCCTCAGTCTGTGACTGTCAGGTTCAGCTTTAATGTCACTGTAACTTTGGGCTTGTTTACATTACAAGAAAAATAATAAAATGCTAGATAGACTTATCTTGGTTTGCATGAGCATTTACATAGCATTTGAATTTTCAAGACGTTCCACAGAGAATTGTGGCCATCAATCGCTGGAAATTCGTGCGATGTGTGCACACTGCGTAGATACTTAGATACAGCTCTGACGCAATTGACCTCCCACCTGCAAAACTCCAGGGGGGTGGGGTGGGCTCCATCAAAATTGTTGTGCATACTATATCGGGAGGTGGTGTCTCGAGCTATCAAAATCTGCAAGTTTACACATCAAAATAATCCAGCGTCTCGATTATTATTCAATATGTCTCTGAAAATGTAGCTTCATGTGAACAAGCCCTATGTAAACCTTAGATCCTTACCGCTATCTTTCCGTATCCTACCAGTGACTGAAGATAGTGGTCTGTGTGTTTGTGAGTAATTGCGCATAAGTTCACTGAAATTATGTATATATTGAGCTACAGTCTCCCTCACTTCTCTCTGACCTAAAAGCCTACACTCTCTGGGTATCAATACACTGCCCTGATCCCCTCCCCCACTGAGGGTTTCTTATAGAGCTGGCTCCCTGGAGTGGACCACGGCCTTCTCCCCAGTCCCAATGCTCTAATTGATGAGGTGAGGTAATGGATCTCCCTGACGTGCTCACAGGAACACCGGGAGTCATCAGAGTAACGGTTGGACTAAGCTGTCTGTTCACCATCCACTATCTTTATAGCCTTTTAATTTCCAGAAAGTAGGTTCTCTCATTTTCACAGTAGAACGGTAGTAGTCAGTCACTTGGACAAGCAGTGCGGCCTCCACTATGGTGAGTGGGAACTAGTGATGGCCTTTTGAGTCTTCATTAGCGTTATTTTAGCTGCAGGATATTATGCTGGCAGCACTCAGATTTTCTTTATCACAATAAAAGCCATAATTGAAATGTATAAGGCAATATAGTTGACAATCTAGTCTGTGAAAAAGAACAGACAAGAATAACATTGAAACAGACATTAAACATAAAATGTTCAGACTAGATTGTTAACTATATTAACATATATATTTCAATGATGGCTTTTATTTTGAAAAAGAAAATCTGAGTTAGCACTGCTAGCATAATATCCTGCTGCTAGAAGAACGGTAATGAAGCCTCGAATGGCCATCACTAGTGGGGACCACCTTGCCATTTCCAGCAGACAAGAGCCCTAAAATTTTCTTTTATTCCCAGTCCATAGGGATAACGCTCTGTATTGAGAAAAAAGTTTTGTTTTTGTTTCCTGTGTTGATAATACAAATCTTTAATCTTTACTGGTTTACTTTGGACTGTAGTAGAAATAATCAACACTGAATTTGGCAATTTGAAAAACTGAACTTATCTCGTTTGTGTCCTCGCCAAAATTGGAGTCGGTTTCACTGTGTTTTATGCGCCCAGACAGCCAAGAAAGCATTATTTAAAACGGAGGTACTTTTTCCCCTCCTGCATCGCCACTTTTACTCTTCAATTTCTTCTTTATTCTTACATATTTGTCCCGCATCAGCTTTCACCTTTTCCAACCAATCATCGTTTGTGATGACATACGATGACATAGTTGACATATGCATAGCTACACGCTTTTAGATTTTTGAGCTGGTGCACGTAGCCTATGCGGCCTGGCTGTCACCCCTGGGCTTATGGTTTTGCCTTGGTCACGTGTAGAGTGGAAGCCAGCGTCAGCTTTGGCTTTGGGAGAGGGAAGGGAAGTCCTCCAATGTGCTAGCTGGGATGGATAATGAGGTAATTAAATTATCTAAACTGCAGGAGCAAATATAAATGTCCAAACCACTTATATATTTACATGTACATTTTAGTCATTTAGCAGACACTCTGATCCGTGGAGAATGGAAAACAAAATTAAACCACATACAGCACAGAAGCTCCCATTGCTGTACAGTACATTCAACTTAGTATTTCCAATCCAAACCAAATGAATCACTCTACACATAAACAATTTCATTGGTGGTTTACTAGCTTTGTTCAGAAATAAGGAATTGTCTCCTTATTAGTGATCAATATTTACTTGTCGACATTTTTAGTTGCATATTGTTACACAGGTGGAGATGAAACATAAAACTACTCAAAGGTATCCAGGATTGGATAAGCCTGTTCTCTAGGAACCTGGAGTCAGTTCATTGGCAACGTAGGTCATCAGATGAGCGAGTATGCCCTCAAACATGCTGAAGCATATGACGTCCTATTTGAAAAAGCAGCGTGGCAAAAAGCTCAATGGCAATGGATGCACCATTTCTGAATATCAACTCTCATTGAGAAAGCAAAGATAAATCGTTGGGCCAGTTGGGTCCTTATCTAATGTATGTGCACACCGTTATGTATTTATTTGTGCTGAACCCCCATGGGAATCGAATCCACAACCCTGGTTTGACAACCAACTGAACTACACAGGCTCTACTCAAAGAACCTTGTATGTATGGGGTCTTTAATTTGTACCTTTGGTTTAATCTGACAAAAAAAAAACATTCATTCTGGCTAGGGTGTCTATCACACTTTCTCTGCGTTTGTACTGGACCTTTTCTCAGCTATCAAATACAGACTGACATTTACTCCTGAGGTGCTGACCTGTTGCATTCTCTACAGTGAGTTGTTATTTTACACTACTGGTCACCAATTTATGTTTGACGATCTAGAAAACTAATGTGGACGTGTATTCAGATAATCACGCCTGGTCAACCCTCAGAACCTGGCTCCTCTCTAGGTTCCTTTATGAGCTCCTGCCTTTCAGTGGAATCGTTCCAAGCCACTGTGTTTAACATCTCATTAGGGTTTCAGGCTGGGTGTCTGTATAAGTACTTTGTGACAACTGCTGATGTAAAAAGGGCCTTATAGAATATATTTGATTGATTAACACATTTGATGAGATACTACCACTATCAGCTTCAAGTACAACAAAATTGTAGGGCTTAAACAGTATCACAGTAAGGAAAAATGAATAAATACAACAAAAACTCCATGGTCTGATTTCATGAAATACAGCTTAAAATAATTCAATTTCTGTGAAGTTAATGTTTTGTTTATGTCTGTTAGATATGCTTTCATCTTGTTCCATTGTTTGCACTGGCTTTCCTAGATATACTAAATTATTTCCAATTGTTAAAGCCAAGACCTCCAGTCCATTTGAAAACAATACGATATAGGCTGATGTTGTAACTTACTGTACTGTAGGCCCTCCTTTGATCTCAAAGCTTGTTTGTAGATTAAAAAAATGGCATTGACTAAAATTTAGAATAATTGTCAGCAAACATGCTTTTGTAATTTCAGTGTTGGAAGAGGTTTCGCAACAATTCATGGAGGACATTACTGTCACAACTGTAATATTGGTATTGCTCCAAATAAGTTCCACTCTGATTTGCTCTGCATGGATAAATGCAAGCTACCAAAAGGTCGACAGAGTACATCTTCAGAAAAGCTGGCAATGAAATGACAAAAGTTAGACAAATATATCCATCATATCCAAGAGAATTCAGACATTTTGAACCCCATACAAAATACCAAGGAGAATAGTTCATCCATATTTTTGGGAATATTTGTGTTTATTTTGTAATCTAATAAGTAATATTTATTGCACATTTCAGCAACGTAGTTGTGATGATTTCTAAAGACTTGAATCTTGAAAATGTTCCATCTAAAACAACCCTTCTCATGTCAGATTGATATGGAATTAATCTGGTTGTATTTTTGCATCCTCTCTTCTCATTTCCTATAGTAAAAAGTAACACATGATGTTAAAAAGTGGGAAAAGGGAAAAGGGAGAAAAGAGTCACTTGGCAGCCGTCTAGGTGGAGAAAGACACGGGAAGCTGGGCCGGAATTTCAACAATGCAGGCAGTCATTGAGTTCTTTGGTGGAATAGTGCCATTTCTTTTTCAATAAAATTCTCTTTTGTTGTGGTATTCTCAGAAGGTAGCAAGTGGTAGTAGGGTTTTACGATGTTGACTTTCATGAAGTACTTTTATACTGTATCTGCTTTCTGTACTAAAACAATTCTGATGTCCAGTCATACCTGATTTCTTAAAGGATTAAGACAGTCTTGATGACAGAATTTCAACAATTAATACAGTCAACAATTACCTTTCTCATCTCTTTCTGTATCTTTCTCTCTTAGCCTTATTGCCAGTCCCTCTTTCTCATGCTTTTTCTGTCCCATATGTCTACTGTATATAAGGGAAGATCTTAATTTTTTTATACACCTAGCCTCCTCTCTTCTTGTCTCCTTCTCAAAGGCAATTGGAGGAGAAAGTCAGCAGGTCAGGAATTCTCACTTTCTCATCCAACGGGCTTTGAGAAGGCGACTAGGAGAGAAACGTGAACAGTGTGTAATTGAAATCATCCCCAGGACTGGCAGAATGAATTATGTCTGGGCCTGAAATGTACATCACAGTCCAAGCAAGAACCTGGCATGTAATTATAACGATGCTATATATAGAAGAAAATGTCACAAAGAATCCATCACGTACATTCAAACATCACGTTTATGGTGAGCCACATTACTTGTTAGGATAAGGCATGTCATAACGATATGAAAATAGATTTGGCTTCCAATCAAAACTTGTAGTAATTGATTTGACCTGACTTCTCAGTCCATAATAATCATCATAATATTGATAACATTCTCACACCTTATTCAGATAAGTATATTCCTAAGTAATAATACAGATTTTTTTTGGGTGTAAATAAAAATAGAAGACCCATTTTCTAATCCACAATTGTTATAATACAATATCAAAGCTGATCTTCCTCTCAGGGGGGCTCAATTAACCTTGTATACTCCAGCTGCCAGATTCTCCAGTGAGAGCTCTCTTTGTTTTTTGATCAGGGTTTACACCATCATCTCAAAGCTTTCATTCATTTGCTATGTCATCCTCTCTTTTCCCAGGGATTTTCACTTGTTCATAATTTATTTGCCTTGCTGCCTTTGATGAATCAAAATCCAAATAATAAATGTAGTCACTATTACTCATGCCAATGTTATAATAACCATTAATAACAAGGTACCAGTCATTATACCATATATATCAGTCACCCTTCCTTATTTTACTGTGTAACATACAGTATATACACAGTATATATACACTCATCAGGAAGGGTAAAATCAGTATCACACCGCAAAACCATTGAAACCTTTCTCTGTCCAAACATGAGGTTAACACTGGAGATCCAGATTACTACTCCTGATGAAGCACAGCTGTGGAAATCAAAACTGGCAACTGAAGACACTCTGTACTTTATCAGTGAGCATACTAATTGAGCATTGCACAGATGGATAGAGATTATTGAGACACACGCAGGGTCCAGAAAGCCCAGCTGAAGTAAACAGAGCTCTTTCCTGCTTTGTGACGGCTGGTTGAAAAGATGGTGGTTATGGTGGTGGTAAAGGGGGTCTACCTAACCACAGTCCAGAGATAAACAATCTCATCTGACATAACAGAGTAGCCAGTAGCCTGTTGACATCTGAAATGTAGGTAGGATAAACCCTGCTGTTACATACGTAACAACAAGAAGCTTAAGGGAATAATGTAACCAAACAACCAATGCCTCGTTTCAACTGTACAATGTAATGTTACTAAAACCACAAGTGCCTTGTTTCAACTGTACAGTGTAATGTTACCAAAACCACAAGTGCCTTGTTTCAACTGTAAAGGGTTCTGGAAAAGTATTTTTGGTTTTGGTTACATCTAATTGTAAATGGTCCTATGGTCTAATGAAAAACCTTTTTTAAACTTACTTTGAATTAATACATTGTCTCAGCAAGCCATTTTAGAGTAATGCCAGTTTATAGAACATATATGTCCAATTACCTGTCTATTATCAGATTATAGGCCTAGAACAGTTCAATCTCAAATGACAGCTCTGACACGTTTTCAGTTAATTGACGTGCGACCACCAGCTGGGACTGGTTCCATTGACTAGAAAGTAGTTGAAATGGCAATCTATATTGAGCCTGCATTCTACTCGACAACATGCATCTCATATGCGTCTGCAAAGTCAGTCCTATAAGTAATTAAAAAAAACTAGTTTGCTGGTCAGTCAATTCTATGGGAACTGCTTTCGGAAAAGAAACTTGTCTAATTACGAGCCTGATTAAACTGCAGCAAAAACCTGAAAACTATTTCATTAAAATAAAATTAAAATTGTATGTAAATGCAATATTATATTTACAATACCAACAAGAAGCACTTGCTGTGCCATGAGGAGCAACACATGAGTGTCAATGTCAAAGTCCTTTTCAAATGCACAAAATAACAATGTCGTTCTGAGCGGTGAAATTCTTATGACATGGCACGCGACATCTACGCAGTAGCATTAAGTCAAATATAAAGCAAAAAATAGACTAAATTGTTTTTTTCTGATTCTGTTTATAGCGCTGGAAGGACCTACAGAAACAGACTACCCATTTCAATGCTCATTCCACTCCAGTACACATTGAGCGAGACATCATCTTTAGAGCTCAGTAGCCACAGGGAGTATCTTTCAGATAAGTGTCCTGCGTAACCTTAGAAGGTGACAGGCAACAATTGACATTTTCACCCATTTAAACTATATAAATTATATCTCTGACGTAAATCTGGCAACAAGTCTCATTCATCTATCTTGAACTACTGTAGTGTAAAAACGCTCTATATGCTGCCCTGTCTGCCTCCTGCTTCTTTATGGCCTTTCTCTTTTGAGAACCACTTTTGTGCTTAAATATAAACATGTTGATTGCCAACGTTATTGCTGGTGCACAACATGAACTGCAAGGCACAGTGCCATTGCACACCATAGGAACTGGACACAATACCAGGCCTTGCAGGTTCCTTGCCCTACCAACAGAGTTACACAGGAGGTTCTAACTTCTTCTGGACAGATGTACTGGGTGTCCAAGATTAGACCGTTTTGGAGGCTCAATAGTCTCTATAGTTCCTTACCTTTGCGCAATTGTCAAAATCTCCAGTAATCTCTGCCGAAAGTATATAATCAATGTAATTTGAATTTACAAAAGCAGATATAGGTCAACCAAATTAACTTCAGTCTACCACACAGGTGTAATCCCAGATTTTCATTGAAAAATGTATTTACAATTCATGTATATGTAGTCCACAATGACAACCTGAACCTCCTTGCCATCTTAAGTCTGAGGATGAAACCTCTAGCACATACCTTATTACAAGTAATATGACTACGTGCAATGTAATTACTAGGTATAAAACAGGATTTAACTAGTTAAAATTAAGTCTAACTTGAGGGTACTTACTTTCAATTAATGTGTACTTTTATAATGCATTGACCTTTTTGACAACATGGCACTCTATACAAAGCTTTTGGATTCACAATACAAGTGAGAAATTAAACAAACAACTCAGACTACATATATCCATCTGTATGATGTAATGACTAGATGTTAAAGGATTTAACTCTTTAAAATTAAGTGTATCTAAGTGGTAACCCTCACATTTTTCCATTGCACTTTCAAATGAAAGATGGATGTGTTCATGGGCATTAGACGTCCTTTAGCAGAGGTGTGTCAAGAGGGTGGCTTTTTAGTTGCCTTATAATCGATACACTGACACAATATTGATTCTGTTCATCATGTTGAGGTGCTATGGGATCTTAAATATTTTATATCAAGCATTGCAACAAGCATTGTCGGAACATCTCTGTAATTACAGTGTGTAATTACCTCTAGTGAAATTTTGTTAGTACAGTTTTACTATAAGTGAATACAATTCATTACAAATACTTGTTGCAGGGTAATTACATATGCATCTAGATTGGAGCATTACAGGTTTCTTTAATATTTTTGAGGTAGTCAACGAAGTGTTCTAACTTTAAACTTATTGCAAAAGTGATGAATTGGCAGTGGTTTCAAAAAGTTAGTAAGAAAAGTAGTTGATACGTTTCAGCAAACAACTGTGTTGTTAGATTGGTAGTGAAACTGTTGTGAAATAGTAATTAGTGCTGGGGTTGGCGCAGCCAGTTCCTGTGGCAGCCATACATGGCAAAAACATAACACCCACTACACAATATTTCACATATTTCCAGGGTGGAGTGCCAATTACTTTCTTTTTCTCCATACGTTCCTCTTGCCATCACTATGGTACATGTTACTGTTGTCTCATCATGTCCTTTTTCCACTCTGCACTCTCTTTTGGGCTACCTGTTTTTAAATGGGAACTCTTGCTTAGTAAGCTATAACAATTGCCCTTTAACGAGGATTCACTAATATTAAGTGTTGTACTTTATTTATTTTTCCAGTGTTATGCAACACTAATGTGTAACGGAGTTAAGAATGTACTGTAAACTCACTCCACATCTACTTTAAAATGTCATTGATGGGGCTATACAATGGGTATCTTTTGTATACTTCAAACTGTTGGAATGTTGTCAAAGTGGTTGGAGGAAGTTTGACTGTTAGAAACAGTACGTTTGAACACTTATACTGGTGCCATAAACGGGAGTTAAGAATGTACTATTAGCAACTAGGAACTATTAGCAACAACACATTTAACAACTACAATCCCGTTTCTAAAAAAGTTGGGATGCTGCGTAAAATGTAAATAAAAACAGAATGTAATGATGTTCAAATCATTTAATCTCTACATTCAATAGTAAATAGTACAAAGACAACAAGTCAAATGTTGAAACTGAGACATTTTATTGCTTCTTGAAAAATATATGCCTACTTTTGAATTTGATACCAGCAACACATTTCAAATAAGTTGGGACAGAGGCAACAAAAGACTGGAAAAGTTGTGTAAAAAAAAAAACTAAACATGGTGGAATATCACACAACTAATTAGGTCAATTGACAACAGGTCAGTAATATGATTGGGTATTAAAAGATCATTCCAGAGAGGATGGGTCTGTCAGAAGTGAGGATGGGGAGGGGTTCACCACTCTGTGAAAGACTGCACAGGCAAATAGTGCAACAATTTGAGAATAACGTATCTGAACTTAAAATTGCAAAGAGTTTGGGGATCTCATCATCTACAGTACATAACATCATTAAAAGATTCAGAGAATCCAGAGAAATCTCTGTATGCAAGGGACAAGGCTGAAAACCAATATTGGATGGCCATGATCTTCGGGCCCTCAGACGGCACTGCATTAAAACAGACACAATTCTGTAGTGGAAATCATTGCACGGACTCAGGAACACTTCCGAAAACCATTGTCTGTGAACACAGTACATCGCTGCATCCACAAATGCAAGTTAAAATTTTACCATGCAAAGAAAACATACATAAACAACATCCATGTGTTTATGTAAAGAGGAGAGGGACCATCCGGCTTCTTATCAGCGCACAGTTCAAAAGCCAGCATCTGTGATGGTATGGGGGTGCATTAGTGCGCATGGCAAGGGTGACTTGCACATCTGTGAAGGCACCATTACTGCTGAACAATATATACAGGTTTTGGAGCAACATATGCTGCCATCCTGATGATGGCTTTTTCAAGGAAGGCCTCGCTAATTTCAGCAAGACAATGCCAAAACACATTCTGCACGTATCACAACAGTATGGCTCCGTAGTAAGAGCCCGGGTGCTAAACTGGCCTGCCTGTAATCCAGACCTGTCCCCCATTGAAAACATTTGGTGCATTATGAAATGAAAAATACGACAAAAAAAAACCCAGAAATGTTGAGCAGCTGAAGTCCTATATCAAGCAAGAATGGGAATACATTTCACTTTCAAATCTACAGCAATTTGTCTCCTCAGTTCCCAAACGCTTACAGAGTATTGTAAAAATAAGAGGTGATGCAACAAAGTGGTAAACATGCCCCTGTCCCAACTTTTTTTTAAATGTGTTGCTGGCATCAAATTCAAATGTATTTTTCCAAAAACTATAACATTTCTCAGTTTAAACTTTTGATATGTTGTCTTTGCACTATATTCAATTAAATATAGAGATAAATGACTTACACATCATTGCATTCTGTTTTTATTTGCATTTTACTCACGTCACAACTTTTTTTGAAATGGGGTTGTATTACAAATGTCCATGTGTGAAAAGTACATTTCTTTTAATTTCCCTCTTACTCAATAAAATGTTGCGTCACGTTTTGCTACAGTGACTGGAACCAAACACTTCCTGTAGCTGTTGATTCACCAGATATAACAAGACCCATGTCCTAAACAAATGCTACTTTTAACTAATCTGTCCATAGAACATTCTTCCAGGAGCCTTGAAGATTCCTCTTTGGTACTTCAAGGTACATTTTGGCAAATTTCATTCGATGGAATGGGTCCTGTTATGTCTGATGAAAACCAAATACTGCATTCCACAGTAAGAACCTCATACCAATAGTCATCTGGTTGTGCTGCTTTGAGGACGGGGAAAACTTGCCATCATTAAAGGAACCCAGAAAGTTGAAAAGGAAAGTTTTGAGTGAGGGACAGAAGCGTTCAATTTGCAGTGGTTCAAAACCCTTCTTTTCCTCACTCAAAACCTTCCTTTCCGACTTTTTTGGAAAGAAGAAAAAGTTGCAGTGGACTCTAATTTTTTCCGGAGCTGTATATTATATATACACACATCTACAAATGTGCTATTATTTCATTCATAGTCACATTTTATATTAGGTTCATTGATTTGATAACATCAACTACAATTATTGAGAAAATCAGAAAGGAGGCAAAAATACTTTTCCAGAGCACTGTAACTCAAATCTGCGAATTCAAATAAAACGACAGATTGCAGTTGGCTTGTACTAAACCCAGGATTAAAAGATGATAATATTTCAGATATTTTGTTAGTGTGGATCAAACTCGGAAATCGAGTTTGTCAGTTGTACGTTAGCTGTGTCTTTTATACAGTTATGAGGTTTGGACTGTAGACTATAAGCTAGTGGTAGTTGGGTTCAGCGTTGGAAAGGCCAGATGAAAAAACCGAACGGTTCCAGGTTATTCACAGACACTAACCTTCACCTACATCATCTAAGGAACTCACACAGCATGAGAATCTGTGATTCCCCAAATAAACATGTGTATTGTTTGTTACTGTATTCACAATTTGTTCCCATCCTGGGCTTCCAAAAATATAGATGTCCACACGAGAAACACTAAATAGGGCAATTGAATGAGTGGGCTTGAGAGAGAGGAAAGAGCAAGAGAGCGCGAGAACATACAACCTATCGAACGGGCTGATTCAAGAGAGGCGTTTCAGCACTGTTCACCGGGAGAGTAGACGCGACATTTGCCGCTAGTAGGAAGGAGTGGAGCAAATGATATCGAAAACTCTTCTTTCATGTGGATTACTTCTGGAAAAGAAAACCCATAGCAAAAGCGGAAACTACATTAGCAGCAAAATACAAAGACTTGAATAATACGGTAAGATAACACTGGTCACTATATTTGTTAGCTAGCTATCGTCTTACCCAAACTGCTGGCTGCTGTTCTATCAGATATAACAAGCTACAGGACCGCTAGCTAGCCAAACCACTATCATTTGTTAGCTTCGAGTAAGTCAGTTAGCTAGCTTACTCAGCGCTAAAACAGTGCTAGCTACCAGCTAACTAGCAAGCTAACTTAGATACTTGATGTTATCATATAAATAATGTTAGTTAGCTAACTAGACAACTACTGTAGATAGTTAGCATGTACAATGTAATTTGTTGGATGATATAGCAAGTCTTTCTACAGAACTACTTAATACCATCTTGGAACGCAACGACTAGCTGTAAGTTACATTACACCTTGTCATAAGAAAGCAAACCATTCACTAGCATGGCTACAGTAGCAGGCTACCTAACGTTACCTAGCGAGCTAACATTAGCAGTCTTACTGGTACGATTTTCACCAACAAGGCATCTATATTTTCTGAATCGCCTGTGTCTTCGTAGCTAATGTATTTTATTAATTTGGTTAACTAGATAACCCGTGTCCACAAGCTATAATTAATCAGTTACGTCAATAGACAGGCATCACATTCATTATGTGATAAGCCTGTCAACACTGCGTCCGTGAATCATGTTGGTTGTCAGTGGTTGTGGACGTTAGCCGGGGTCCGGGTTACCTAAATTAATTTGAACTGTCCCGGCTGCACAAGTTGTGCGTGAATTTTTTTTTTTTATATATATTTTTATCAAACAAAAACAGCATAATTGGCATACGAAATATACAACTTAGTAACAGTTGAAAAGCTAGCTAGCTAAGATGCCCAGTACAGAACTTGCCTGTGAATTGACTTGCTTCCCCACGGTACTACAGCTTGACCTATGTATGTTGGGACAGAAAGGAGTGTGGAGTACAGTATGAACAAAGGCATATCTCATGTCATTACTTAACCCAACGTCAACCTCCTACATACCTGCTTTACTTGGGATTGTCCAAAACTAGACACCGTTTATTATTTCATAAGGCCAAAGCTAGAGTTGCGCGATACGTCAAGGGTGGCTAAATAATTGTACCAGCTAGCAACATGTGTTCAGTGTCCGAAACGATTTCAATAATCGTTAGCTAGGTATATTGCCAATATACCACAGCGTTATGTCCAGGCATTCTGTTACCCAGACACTCATGTTACAATCACATCCCCTCACTATTCCCATTTTGTTCGTTAAGAAAAGGAGGGGACATGTCGTGTTATTGTTCATATTTTTGTAACAAAATCGATACAAACTGATATGTTCTGTGCTTCTGTTTTACTGTGATGCCTTTAATTTTGGTGCTCTGCTGTGATTTTCGAATACTTTGGCTACCAATGGAGTCGGGTTGGCGGAAAAGGGATTTATGATTGACCAAGCATGAATGCGCATAAACAATAAAGCAGGAACGTTTTTTTCACCTAGGCTAATTGACAAATGATCAAAGGAGATTGTACTTTTTCCTGGATTACTGTCCAGGTCACAAATATTGGCACGTTAAAGCAAACGACGATAGCCGTTTGTGACATTATATATAGCTAGCTGATATTTTAGTCTTAATTCTTATTTAGGCCAAGCTAGTGAGAACTAGTGTTGGGAATGTGTTTAATAAATTACTCATGTAAATAGTAGCTTGCACCTCGTAGTTTAAATGTTTCATATAGTTATGGAAATTGTATTAACTGCCAAATCTTTGTCTTCCATTAGATGGCTAACACGTTAGAGCGAGTTTTTATATTTGGTTAATTACATCAGTGTTATAGGATTAATACAATCAAACAATCAAATAAGATAGCTATCTACTGTACCTATAAACAAAATGCACTTTCCAACACAACACAGCAGTCTTAGGTTGGACCACCTGCCAAATTAGATGCTATTGCCCTGTCCATCTCCACTAATTTCAAATCAAACCGTTATTTGTCTACATTGCAGCAGGATTGGCTGAAGTCAGTGTTGTCTCTGGGATGATTTGCATGTGGAATTTGGCAAAAGGGCACATGCATTGAGTTTTTTCCTTGAACTTGATCATGTGTTTTATTTATTAGAAGCAGCTTTCAGTTTGCATTAACCTGGTGTGCCACTGGCAAATTTACCTGAATGTGAAGCCCTGTTTAACATAAGCATTAAGACCAAAGTGCTATAAATTTGACATTTTTGCTTCATTACTTCACATTACCTGGGGCAGCCAGGTAGCCTAGTGGTCAATAATGTTGCGCCAGTAAAAGAAAAGTGGTTGCTTCTAATCCCAAGCCTGCAAGGTAAAAAAAAAAATTGTTTTGGCCCTGAGCAAGGCAGTTAACCTAATTGCTGACAGGTTGTTGCTAAAAATAAGAATGACCTCTTAGTAATTCTTAACTGGTAAAATAATGGTTAAAAAAAGTATGCGTCAGGTACAAATGCCAATATATGTCAACAATTCTTTCTTCAGAGGACAGTTACATTCTGTCAAATTCCAACAAATTATGATCTTTTTTTGTTTCTCTCTAAGGCCCTTTAAGGCTCATAGTTAATAAGGTCAAGTGCATGCTTTCTGTTGTGGTATTAAATTCCAGAGCCCAGGCCAAGTGTTTAATTACAATAAAAGGCCTGTGGGAAATGAGCTCCAAATGCCATTCAGAGGATATTTGAATAATATGAAATTCGTCTGGTGGTTATTTAACAAGGTCAACCCGCCCTAATGGACATTTTGAGAAAAAAAAAATGCCTAGATGAATATTATTGTCTGTCTCATACCAATTGGTCTCATTTGTCATTTTTGTCATGCAGATTTGTCATGCAGGTGTGCTGCAAGAGAGGCTAGGAAACGTTTTGTCAAATTTTATATATTTTTTTCCTTCAGAAACTGGGTTTGCCATTGGTTGCAGTTTTGGAACCAGCAGTCTTAAAATGATTTGCTTGGATTTGATTATATCACGAATAATTGTATAAACTCTTCCTATAAATTAAGCAAAGCTATGTGTTTTTGTTTACTTTGTAGTATTGCTCCATTTATTGTTGTTGAGAGCCTGACTCAGTCCTCAAAATTCCACCTCGAAGTGTAGTCCAGTCCTGCTGCTCTATTAAACTGTATAATCTCATCCAAGTAGGGATAGAGATCACCAAGTCTGCTGCTAATCCATGGTAGTGTGGGAAGAGGTGGTTTAGCCTCTTGAGTCCAGCCTCAGAGCAGTTACTGGCAGCTCCTTGTCTGTCACCTGGACTCAGCCCATCCAGTGGTTTTAGATGGGGAAGGGTTAACTGTGTCTAATGCATTGAAGGAGGGAGGGATTATCCCTTGCTCAGTGTCAGGCCTGAGGGAGACCATAGCAGGCAGTTTTACTACTAGTCCTAGTATTTGTAGAATTATGCAACACAAGGCCATTATGAAACTAGATTAGAGGGGATAGCTGGCGTACTAGTCACTTTGTGACACAAAGTGAGCAACATTTCCCTTTGGGAGGTTTGGAAATCTTTCGGTCTATCTTTGTGAAACATTTTGTGGGCATTTTTGATTCGCCAGCATTTTTTTAAGGGTTTTTCTTACACTACGTGTGTGTTCTAAGTCCACAACAATAATTAAATCACACCGGGAGGCCATGTTTGGGGTCTGGGAGAGAAAAAGGGTGTAGATAAAGGATGTCACAATGGAAAACCATCAATTATTTAAACTGCTCATTTCTATAAATATTCTGTTCAAATGAGAAGACTCATGAATGTACTATGCAGGTTGCCTACACTGTCTCCCTGCATTGAAAATTCTATAATTTATACTGCTGCCAGTCTTTCTTTTCTTGATAGGGACATGCATAGCTTTTTGTTTTTGTTGCCATCCAATCACCAACCAAGTGGTGCACCTCTACATAGATCAAATGTAGGTCACATTTTAACATGGTTAGTTCACCACCGGTATAGACTAATGGTGAAACGCAAACCTGTGTCATTCTCTGAAAATTGATTTATAAATGGTAAATATAAGAATTTCAGAATTTTTATTTCGATACAAGGCTTAGTGTCAAAATACCAAAACGGTCCTTGATACTC